>JAQFZN010002277.1:0-11911 GCA_034687075.1 Geophilus carpophagus | reverse complement strand
AAAAACAGGTTTTGACAATCACATGTCCGAATTTGACAACAGCTGAAAGTATGGCGGATTTAATTGACGGTTATTGCCGAATAGCTAACGATACGGAAACTTCATTTTGGAGTAGGAAAGGTGTTGCAATATTCTTTACTAATGGATTAAAATCGTTTTAAATTAATAACAAACTAATTTTTAACAAGGCAAATAGTTTCTAAATATTTATTTTTTAAATTTTATATATTTTATAAATAAAAATATAATATTTCTAGCATTTTAACCGTAATTTGTTAACCATGTGTTTTGTATTTGCTTATAAGCTTGCGTGTGGAAGCAGCAGACGTGTCAATGTTCTAGTGAAGGTTTGTTAAAGCTAAAGTTTTCTGTTTTTATTATTGTTAGTTTCGCTCTTTCTTTACATCTTTTGCTTTTTGTTGTATATTTAGTTGATTTATTTGGTAATACTAATTTTTTTCTTGTTTATTATATTTTCTAGATGCACATCCACCAAAATATAGGTAAATTAATATATTTGAAAAATGTATTTTGTGAAATGAAATTTTTATTGATTTTATTTTATAGAAGAAGTTCAAGTCGCAGTAAAAGTGGTTCGGGAAGTCCAAATGGGAGTAAAACGACCGAAGATTATGCTGAAATTGTCGATGATGAAGGCGATTATTCAACTCCAGCTAGTAAATTTTTAAATTGAATAAAATTGTATAATAATTTTAAAAATTAACTTTTTTTTTTTATTCAAATTATAGCAAAAGATTATGAATTAGTCCGTAATCGGTTGGAACTGGGAGAAATTATCGGTGAAGGACAATTCGGCGATGTACACAAAGGAAAATATCGATGCAAAGTATGAAAAACTTGGATAAATTATCGTATTTATCGATTTTGTTGAAAATTTATTGATTTTTATGATTTTTATGACAATTTTTGAATCGAGAAATAGATTTTTTCCAAAAAATTAATAGAACAATTACTTAATTGCTTAAATTTACATTTTTTAGGATAATCAAGTGATCGCAGTTGCAGTAAAAACATGTAAAATTGAAAGCGAACAATCAATGGGCGAAAAGTTCCTCGAAGAAGCTTGTAAGAATAATTAATTGTTTTAATGATTTAAATTAAATTTTAAAAATATTTTCAGATATTATGCAACAGTTCGATCATCCTCACATAATAAAATTGATTGGAATTTGCTCGGATAGTCCGATTTGGATCGTGATGGAGTTAGCAAAACATGGGGAAATGCGTGCATATTTACAAAACAATAAGCATCGATTGGATTTAGCGACGCTCATTCTTTTTGCATACCAACTTAGCACCGCACTTTCTTACCTCGAGAGCAAAAAATTTGTTCATCGTGACATTGCTGCACGAAATGTTTTAGTATCGAGTCATGATTGCGTTAAATTAGCCGATTTTGGTCTTTCTCGTTGGGTAGAAGAACAATCTTATTATAAAGCATCGAAGGGCAAATTACCTATTAAATGGATGGCGCCAGAATCGATTAATTTTCGTCGATTTACGACTAATAGTGATGTTTGGATGTTTGGTATGATATTAGATTTTAACGATATTTGTGAATTTTTTTTTTATTTTAACGATTTTCAGTAAAAATTACCTGAATTATTTATCTATTTGTTCTTTTTCAGGTGTTTGTATGTGGGAAATTTTAATGTTAGGTGTAAAACCATTTCAAGGAGTTAAAAATAATGATGTAATCGGTCGAATCGAGAACGGTGAACGTCTTCAACTGCCCAATAATTGTCCACCACGCCTTTACAGTCTTATGTCACAGTGTTGGAGTTACGAACCGTCCAAAAGGCCGAGTTTCCAAGAAGTGAAGACTGTTTTACAGTAATAAAAATCCATTTTATTATAATTTTATAATTTTATTTTACAAAACTAAAAAAATCTAATTCCTTTTCAAAACAACAGTGAAATTCTAATGGAAGAACGACACCAACAAGAAGAAACAATGAGAAGAGAAAATAGACGTGTTCAAGCAATGTCTTGGGGCTCTTCTGGCTCCGATGAACCACCACCAAAAGTATATTACACTTTAAAATTATAAAATTATTAAATTTAAAAAAAAATTATTTTCTGTTTTAGCCATCACGATATCCAACGGAATTTGGATCAACAAGTCCGACTATTCCTCATGCTCCTAGCACGTACATAGTAGCACAAAACCCCGAGGTTTTGGCACAAATAATGAAGGAAAATGAAACTACGTCGTCGCCGGCAACTTATTGCATGCCGGCAAGTTCGCAAAATACAGTCACGGTACACGCAATTTCAAGTTCCCTGAAGCGACGTGAGGAACAGGTTGGGTTTCGATGACGTAAATGGTTTGACGCATGTTGATTAATGTTATTTCACGAGCACGGCGCATGGTTTGTGTTAAATGTTGTTTTTTTAATTTTTTTAATTATTTTACTCACTTTATAAATTTATTTTTGTTTTTATTTTGCATTAACTCATTGCGTTTGAATCCCAGCCTGATTTTGATAGATTTGATTCAAAATTTTAATTTAATTTTGTAAAAAAGATGCTTTGTAACAGCATGGATAATATTTTAACGATTTTATTCACATTTTTGCTGGATTTGTTGTATTGTGGCTGAGTTAGCACTTGTTATTTAATTTAAATTTTTATTCATTTTGAATTTTTTTCAATAATATTTCAGAAGGAACGGAAGAAGTTATACGAGGAAACAGAATTTCGTCAGAATTTTCATGAAATGGAGCAGCAAGCTATTGAACAACGATTACGTCAGCAAAGACAGGAATCCGAAGCTGATTCGCAATGGTTAATGACAGAAGAGGGAAATTTTGTATGAATTTGAATTCACAAATTGTTATTCCTACAAATTTTGAATTTTTTAATAATAAAAATCTTTAAATTTCAGAAGAAACGATTATCTGGCAGTGATCGCTCAGATACCGACAGTGTTGATGGATTTTCAGAAAATGGCGGCTCGCCCGTATCAATCGATGCTCCCGAAGTACAACAACCTGCATGTGCAGCTACAGAAACTTACATGACAAATGGCGCTCTGTACAGTAAACCTGTAGTTACAGTCAAGAAAATCGAGCCCACTCCTACTGCTGATTTAGATCGTACAAATGATATAGTTTACGAATGTACGACAGTTGTAGTTAAAGCTGTAATGCAATTGTCGCAAGGAGTACAAACAGCGAAAGCAACTGATTATCTTGAACTCGTAAAGGTAACATGAAGAAAGGATTTTTTTTTTATTGGAATGTTTGTTTATGAATTTTTATTTAACAGAAAGTTGGATTAGCGTTAAGATCACTTTTAGGCAGCGTTGATACAGTCATAACGGGATTTCCACCGACGATGCATCGAGAGGTATTAAAATTATTTTTAAACATTTTCAAACGTTAATCGAATTCAAAATGGCTGCTAACTTTGTTGTTTATGTGGTTTACGTTAAGTTTTACATTAAATAAGCATTTATAATTGAATAAACTTATTTCTAATGAATAAAATTGAAATTAAATAAGAGTTAAATACAATTTTTATTCATTTACAAAAATATTTGTGAATTTTGATACTTAAATTATTTTTTCTCAATTTAGATTGAAATGGCGCACAAAGTATTGAGCAAAGACATGGCGGAATTAGTGAATGCTATGAAATTAGCACAGAAATACAGCACTACAACATTAGATGCGGAATACCGAAAAGGAATGTTATCGGCTGCTCATATTTTAGCTATGGACGCAAAGAGTTTGTTAGATGCTGTAGATACTGTTCGAGTGGCTGTTGTTAAAGAAAACCTTCTTCCTCCTCCTGCACTGCCCTCTAATCAGGACACACCACCAACTTCATCTCCAAGTGAGGAATCAACTAGTCAAATTTAAGGTTTTTTTTTTAAAATATGTGAAAATAGTTGAGGTTGTGGCTAATTTTTGATTTTTTTTCATTTTTTGATGATATTACAAGAGATTTTTTTAATGTTTTTTTTATTTAAGCATTCCAGATTCTTAGATAATTTTTTTTATTAATGTTTATTATTAATTTAAATTTATCATTAACGAAGGTGAATTTTTAGAATTTAAATTAAATCACTCAAAGTGTGAAATGTAAATTGCAGTGATTTAATTTAATTATTTAATTATTAATAGAATAAGCAGTTTTTATGTAAATATAAGTGATTAATCCTTCTGCTCAGTGTAAGTGAAGAGATTTTTAGTAGAAAAATTATTTTTGGTTTTCTATTTAATGAGAATATTTGACAAAACGATATTTTTAAATCCCTAAGTAAACATAAAGGTAGCTGCACTCCAATGCGTCTTATTAATATTAATGAATGTGCAACTGTGTATTAAATAACAACGAAGATTAATATGGTTCGTGAAGGATAATCAAGCGTTTAAATTATTGACTGAACAATAAAGCATCTCATTTTTACTCATTAAACAGATTATCGACTTTTATAGCTCGCATTTATATCAAATGTATCATTAAACTTGATATTTTTTAACGATCTCCACGTTTTATATCATTTTCATTCAAATTTCGCCCAATAAAACACATTTGTAACGTAATTTGTAATTTTTAAATATTTTAAATCGGAAAATAAATGTAAACTAAGGAATTATATTATCGGCATTTATCACAATTACCATTAAAATCGTTGTTTATAAATGATTTGTACGGTTTTAATCATTTCACTGCAGTTTATCTCACAAAAATACATTTTAACAACGTTTGTAATTTTCAAAAAAATAGGCCTATCGTATCACTGTACCAATCGGAAAATAAGTAATTAAACGCTTGATTATCCTATTAAAGGTGAATTATTTAACATTTTTGTCAATCGAGTTTACCTTTAAGTTCCTTTTGAACATAATAGAGCTTGATTTCTCAGGTTTATTGATAATTTTTGCTTTTAAGCTTGAACTTTTCCGTGAGAAAATTCAAACAAATCGCAAAATTAACAAAATAACAAACATTTACTAATTTCTCCCTTTTTTTTTCGTATACATTTACTTAATTTACACGTGTTGAGATATATATATATATTACATGTTTGGTTAAAGCATGATCCATTTTACTAAGAAACATGCATAACAAATACAGTATTCTCGAATATTATGCACAATTTGACGAAATAAAAGAAAACAGTGTTGAAATGCAGCTACTGGTCGCACAATCCTACAGATATTTATGTCAGAGAATATAAATAAAACGTGTGCAAAATATATAAAAATGTGAATGTAGATAATATGTACAGTTGGCAAATCATTTCGTCTCCATTTTCCTGCTTTTTGTGGTAACTGATGTTTTTAATTAGTCAAAATCTCTTAGGATGTAATAATATTTATGTAGACTTTTATTAAAAAAAAATAAATCTCATTCAAGTAACGTGTAAATCAATTGTACATTCAAGGTTTGTTTCGTGGTTTCAATTCATCGTAACATGGATGCAAGAAAATTGAATTTTTCTTTTGCGGGTTATAATATTCATGGCCTTTTGACCAATCGTAACTAACGGCATAAGCGAAAATCTCGCCACGAGCATTGAAACAACAACATGTGATTGATTGTTCCATTTGTTCGGATGTCTTCAATTTAGTTCTTGCATCCTTGTCCCAGAAACTGAACCGGCCATCGGAACCGACCGTTGCTAATGTGCCATGAACTGGGTGAAAACTGATATCGTTTACCTGATAAATTTGAAAAAAAAATTAATAAAAATTCAAAATTTTATAAATTTTTTGTTTTTTTCTTACTGCATAAATGTCCTGATATCCGTTGCTTGTGCCGTTTGATCGGTGGCATTTGAATGTGAAGTTATCTTTAGGATTTTGTGGATTTACATAATGAATAGCAACTCGGCCTTCAACGCTTCCTAAAGCGAAACCTGTTGGGGCGTTCTTTTTATCCAGGAATATTGACACACAGCGATGCTAAAATTGTTTATTTATATAAAAAAATATTCAATGAAATTGATTTTTACATTTTTTTACTTCGTACCTGGAATTTTAATGGTGAATCAATCCTTTTAAATTCTTGTGGTTGTCCTTCTAATTGATAAACTATTAATCCACGGCCTGCTGTTCCCGCAATTGCCATAGGATAACACTGAAAAATTCATTACAACAATTTTAATTCAATTTCAAGCTCAATTTAATTTTAAATTCAATTTTTAGTTCAATTTCAAGCTCAATTTAATTTTAAATTCAATTTTTAGTTCAATTTCAAGCTCAAATTAGTTTTAAATTATATTCTAAACCTAAAAAATAACTTACAACATCAACACAATAACAACGTTCGGGTAAATTTAGCGTAAGCATTGGATTTGGAGTACGTGTATCCCAAAACTAAAAATAAAATACAAAAATTAATTTTAAATAATAAATTTAAATATAAAAAAAAAAATTATATACTTTAATAGTTTTATCCCAACTACTGCTCATAACACACGAATAATTCGGTGCTTTAACCCAATGAACAGTTTTGACAGGGGCATCATGTTGCGCTACTTGAATCGACTGATTACTGTTCAAATCCCACATTTTAACAGTTTTATCACAGCTTGCGGAAAACACTTTAGTGGCATCCTAAATTAAACAAAGTAAAATATTTTTTTCAAACAAATTTAAATCATTTCCCATTTTTTAACGAATTTATTACATCGCTCCATGCAACGTCCAATACCGGTCCTTGATGGCTTTGTTGCGCTTTCGGTACAGTTTGACCGTTAGCTTGAACTTCCCAACAACGAACCTGAAATAATTTCATAGTTTAATAATTAATTTAACATTAAGTTTGGTTTAATTAAAAGTATTTTTCTTACATTATTATCCCAACTTCCAGCGATTAAGAAATTTTGTGGAAGAACGTTTGGACTAAATTTTAAACAACTTATGGAATCCTCCGGTGCTGAAGCTACTTCTAAATCTTTCATAGGATTATGCGTTGATGCTGCCGTATTTCCAAAAGCGGTGTTTCCACCGAAAACCGCCGGTGTTGAATTCGCAAAAAAACTCATTTTAGTCAAACCGAGCTTCAAAGTTTATCCAAGACGCCATTTACTGTTTACGGTCTAATTTGATATGTTCGGAGTAATTTTCTGACGTTGACTTTTGTACCATTTCCATATCTAAACAAATTTGTTTGTGACGTCATATTTATCTAAATTACGATTGGGAGAGTATCGTGCAATAGTAGAAACTACCGCATGGTTTCGCTTTGCTTCCGGTTGAAATTAAAATGGCCGCTTATTTTTAAGAGAAAGTTGACGGTATAGTAAAAATGCAGGTTTCCAATGCAAATAATGTGAAGATTTATAATTTAAGTGCTGGGAAATCATTACCAGAAGTAAGTTGCAGTTTCGACTTAAAATAAAAGTAATTTTTAATAATTTACGTTAAATTTTAGTGGATTACTGAACGAAGAAGACGAAAAATTCAACATGATGATGTTGGTAGGTTTTTATTTTAAATTAATAAATGTTTTTTTTTCTTAAATTCTTAAATAATTATTTATTTTATAGATATACGTCGTAGAATTGAACTTATACAGGATTTTGAAATGCCTGGAGTAAGTGATAGAGTGAAAATGTCAAAAGATGGACAATTTATTTTAGCAACAGGTAAAATAAAATTAAAAAAAAATTAAAAAATAAATAAAATGATGTAATAAAATATTAAAATTTAATTTGTTCTAGGTAGTTACAAGCCTCGGGTTAGATGTTATGATGTAAAACAATTGTCAATGAAATTTGAACGATGTTTTGATTCGGAAGTTGTAAATTTTGAAGTTTTATCTGACGATTATTCGAAAGTATTTGAAATTATTTGCTAAAAATGAAGAAAAACCATTTCTTTTAAATTTTTTAATTCTTTTATTAGGTGATTTTTTTACAATGTGATCGATATATCGAATTTCATGCCCAATATGGAAAATATTATCGAATTAGAATTCCGAAATTTGGTCGTGATTTAGCATACGATTTACCAACGTGCGATTTATTCGTTGTAGGAGCTGGGTAAATTAATTTAAATATTATTTTAAATTTAAAAAATATCTATTTATTTATTTAAATATCTTTTAAATTTCAGACCTGAAATATTTCGTCTTAATTTAGAGCAAGGACAATTTTTCGCACCTTACGTAACTAATTCATGGTAAAGAAAACTGTTTTCGAATTTTGTCAGTTGAGAAATGCGAACTCTAGTGATAAAATTCTAAAACATTTCAAATTATTTATTTATCAAAATATGATAATTAACTAATTTTCTCCTTTATTTTCAGTGAATTAAATGTTTGTCGAATTAATCCAACTCATCATCTACTCGCATGTGGTTCAGTTGATGGAAAAGTTGAAGCTTGGGATCCACGATGCGGAAAACAAATTTCTACATTAGATTGCGCTGTTGATGGCGGATCGAGTGATTCGCTCGCAGCCGTTACAGCTTTGAATTTCTGTGATGGTTTAAAGATGGCGGTTGGGACATCGGAGGGACAAGTTTTACTTTACGATATTCGATCAAATAAACCGTATTTAGTTAAAGATCATTTATACGGTTTACCAGTCAATACAATCGAATTTATTCCTGAAGCTGATTTAATCGCATCTATGGATTCAAAAATTGTTCGAGTTTGGGCGCAGAATTCTGGAAAAACATTAGCGTCAATTGAACCCGGATTTTCATTGAATCATTTATGTATGATTCCGAGAAGCGGACTGATGTTTATTGCAAATGAAAATAAGAAGATTTTAACTTATTATGTTCCGGTAAATATTTGTATTTATTTATTTTAAAATTTTATTTTAAATTTTTTAAAACTGCAAATTAGTATCAAAATCAGCCGCTGCTATTTATGCGCAACTTTCTCCGCCATTTTGGTGAACCGTTAATTTATTTATTTTTTAAATTTTTATTTTTATTTTTATTGATTTTACGCATATATTCTTTATTTATTGTTTGTTTTATGTTTTTTTTTTAAGGCTATTGGACCCGCACCATCTTGGTGTTCTTATCTCGATAATTTAACGGAAGAATTAGAAGAAGATTCAGCTGATATTGTATATGACGATTATAAATTCGTTACTCGTGCCGAATTAGATCAGTTAGGATTAGGACAACTTGTTGGAACTAATTTATTAAGAGCCTACATGCACGGTTATTTCATCGATGCTCGACTTTATAGAAAAGTAAACAAATTTAATTTTTTTTTTTAAATTTATTAAACAAAATTATTAATTTTTTTTTTAAAAATAAAATTTATTAACAGGCCAAGTCCGCAGCTCAACCATTCAGTTATTCCGAATACAGACAGAAACGAATTCGTGAAAAACTCGATGAAGAACGAACAACTCGTGTTCAAATCAACAAACTTCCTCAAATTAATCGAAACCTAGCGGAGAAATTAAAAAGTTTAGAAACAGGAAAGAAAAAGGCACCGAATTTACTCGAAGATCAACGTTTTGGCTCTTTATTTACTGATCCTGATTTCCAAATTGATGAACAATCAGAAGAATTCAGACTGCTTAATCCTGTGGTTAAAAATAACGAAAAGAGACAGGAAAAGAAAACATCGAAATTACCGCCAGAATTTGAAAATGAAGATGAAGAAGAAGTGATTTCCGAAGATGGCGAAAGCAGTTCGGATGACGATGATCGCGCATGGGCAAAGGAAGTTAAGAGACAGCATAAGCTTTTGAAATATGAAAATCGGGAAAAAAGGCGACAGGAAGATGCCGAAGCGAAATTAGAACCCAATTTGTACAGTTTAAGACCGGGTGAAGAGTTTAGAGTTGGACCGAGAAGGAAAGATGATAATGTTGTTAGGTAAGTTATCAGTTTTTATTTAAATTTTTATTAGCGAAAGTTAGAAAAATTTACGATAGAAGGTGCATAATTTATAACGGTTTTTATGGTTTTATTCGTAAATTATGACTTGGTTTATTAAATTTGCAAGAAAATTACGATTACAACTCAACGTTAGTGTGGTTTAAATTTGATTTGATGCTTTAACTCAAGTTTACGTAGGTTAATATTTTAAAAAATTTAAAATTTCTAAATTTGAACGAGTAATTTTTCAAATGACCGTCCATGTTTACGTTGTCGCCACCGGCGCTGCTCTCAAATGAAATCATCGCGAGTGTTGCTTTTGTTTATTTTTCTCGCATAATTTATTACTCTTATTAAATGAAAATGTTTTAATTATACATTATTTAATTTACAGACAAAGTTTAGGTGAAAGGTTAACGCAAGAAGAGAAATCAGAACGTGGAATGAGGCGAGGCGGACATACTGCATTATGTCATCGTGAAGTGTCGTTTAAAATTGAAAAGGTAACTGAAAATATTTATTAAATTTGATTTTAGATTAAAATTTTTATGTAATATTTTATTTGATAAATTTAATGTTATCATATACATTATTACGCTGTATTTTGATGTTGTGTTTGTAACAGCATCCAATTTATCGATTTCGTGCTTTATCTCGCAACCAACCAATGAAAAACGAGATTTTAACATAAACTTTATTCTCATTGGTCGCTTGTGTTGATTTAAAATAACCGTTATGTGTGCTATTGCAAAAAACAATTAATTTTAAAAAACAGCATAAAATGACTAATTTAACACGACGAGTAATTAATAAAAAATTAAGTGAAATTTTCCGTTAAAATTCAAAAAAATTCATAAAATTTGAAGAAAAAAATTTAAAAACGTAATAAACAAATTAAAAATTCACTCCGGCAGCCAACATTTCACTCAAAAAATATCAATAAGATAAAAATAAAACCCATTTCGCAAGATTAAATTACATTTCTCAATCAAAAAATTCCTTTCACAGAAAACAAAAACGCAATCGGAACCGCACATCCGTCAAGTTCGATCCGCCAGAGGTTTAGGAAGAGGCATCAACCGTGGAAGAGGAATGAACCGAGGCAGCAGAGGGATAAACCGAGGACGACACCGCCATTAAAAAAAAAACAAAAAACAAAAAAAACCGTTAAAAATCATTCAAATCAACCAAATAAATTTTATTCAAACAACCACACGTGTTTCTTAATCATTCTCGTATGCAGTTGACACACTAATAACTCTTTAACTCCACTCTTATCGATTCGTCGCCCTTTATCGAATGCGCATGCGCGATTCCCATTTGCCCGCCAGCATCAGCCGCTCGTGGAACCCAACAGGTGGTCGGAGGAGGAGGACAGGTAAGTGGTCATCAAAAACACGACGGGGTGAAATACGTGTCGGCCGTTCGATTCAAACGGCCGAAAATACAAACGGGGTATTTGTAAAACCCGGTCACACGATGGTCACGCCACGACGATTGTAGCGCAGTCGCCATTATTGATCACTCGCATTGTTTACATAATGATACAGACCGAAACCCACCTTTACACACTCTTATCCGATGATGTCATTATCAACGCATGCGCTTTGACCAAATCCGATGTTTACATTGGCCAAATGTGGGTCTGGGCTTCATTAAAATTGCATTGATACAAAAACCCCTAGTTGGACACGGTCGCTTAGCAACCACAGCATCCATGTTGTCATAGCAACGCGTCGGGGGTTGCTAGGTCTGTTCGGACCGCCATTGATCGACGATCAGCTGGGCCCGGTGCGAAGATTGTGTCGGATTTAACGGCGAGTGGGTTTGAATTAAAAAATGGAAAAATGGAGTAAAATAGTGCGATATTTGAGAAAGCGGAATTGATTGTTTGACTGCATTGCGCGCATGCGCTCAAGGTGGTTTGTCTCCTGTTGCAGGTGCCCCCTTCTCAAGATGCTGCCCAATAATGTGATGTCATTTGTTCGAAAGGCAAGTGATGTTTTGCAACTTATTTATTTGTTTTTGTTGTTGACATTTTGGTGTTTGATTTTGTTGATTCAGATGTCGACATGGAC
>JAQFZN010002276.1:0-11912 GCA_034687075.1 Geophilus carpophagus | reverse complement strand
CAAATCCCAAAAATCCGCGGGTTATACAGCTGTGCGTGTTATACAAGACTGCGGGTTATATGCGTGAAAATACGGTATATATATAAAGTTTGGCAATTTAATGAATAGTTGTTAACACTGGCATTTATGTTTACATATTTATGTATACATTCATAAACTAATTCTTACATTAACATTCTAAAATTAACATGCAATTGTCTGATAATTAGTATATGACAAGTCTGATTCATTCTATACTACTGTAAACTTCTTTGGGAATAACAGTTTTAGTTGGATATTAATTGGAATTATTCCTGACACACAATACAAAAGTTGTGGACATTTAATTTTAATCTTGCTTGTTTTATTTTCTGAGTTTGTGGAGATTTTTTTCTTGATGTATATCTAAATCTAAATGCTAGTTTGGTTGTGACTCAGGGCAGCCTGCCTTAACAAGGGGCACTCCTGCAGAACTAAAAGGGCACAAATTTGCTTTATTAAGGACCCTTTGTGATTTTTTTTTTAGTTTATTTTTATTTATTATTTTTTTTTTAGAAAATTTAATAATTGCCTGAGGGCATCATTTAGTTTGGAAATGGCTTTGTTGTGACCTAAAACTTTTCTTGTATTTCCTCTCCTGGTAATCACCACTTTTCTATCATTTCCAGACTACTGGGAAAAATATAGAGAAGAGTTATACAAATAAAAAGTTTACTAAATAACATTAAAGGGGCACACAACCCAAAAATGATTTATTTTATACTATAACGATGGTATTTATTATGTATAATAGCAATGAATGTATTCCCATATTTCTTGCTTGTAATTTGTTATTTCAGTTACTCTGGAACTATTTCTTTGCGCAAGCTAAAGTTGTGACTTTACAAAGGGGGAAAAAATGAAACACGGAACAGCCAAATTCAAACAAAACAAGTGCAACAACATTGCTTGTATCTACTCTTCTGCTGTTACATGAGAGCTTGTTCTCTCCTACCAAAAATCAACTTTATTTTGATTGGTGCCTTTACCAGCTGGGACAGCCAACATCAAATCAGAAATAAGAGTTACTTCTTAACTTATTTCTATTATTAAACATATCTAATAACAAATATTCACATGTTTAATATTAAAGTTGTTTCCATGTATCTTGTCCCAGCCCTCAGGGCAGCCAGTCCAAACAAACCCTGATTTAGGGTATTTTCCATTCATTAAGTAATTAGCCTAGCTAGGGGAACCTCTTTCAAGTCATCCCTATGTATACCCATCTCCCCTAAAAGTGCCATACATAAACTTGACCCATTTTATTGCTGGGACTTTTTAGGTGGAACTGACTTTAGAAAAATATCCTCTTTAAATAGGAAAAAAACCATGTTTGGGTTGCGTGCCCCTTTAATACTATACAACAAAAAATGATTCTGTATCTGTTAAAACAATACACAAAAGACAGTTAACATGATAACACTAAAATTAATAAAACTTGAAACTAAGTTTTAACACTCCTCGGTGCACAAATGGCATCAAACATAAATGCTGCACTGATCTACGAATTCTACTTCTATTGGCTAGTTTCAGTTCATATGATTGCACTTTTGTCATCTTGTCCAACAGTCACATCAGTCATTTTTCCAAGTTTCCACATCATTTTGGTGGTCTTGGGGTTCTCAATTAGCACAACATCTCCAACTTGAAATGACACTAATGTTTCCTTAACACATTAAGCATGCAGCTCCACTTAGTATTCATGAGACCACTGGTCCCAGAACTTGGAAATTAAATGTTGATGGAATTTTTATCTTTTCATCACTGTAATTTTTGTTGAATCAATTACTGGGTGTTTATAGTGATCTGGGAGATTCAACATTATTTTCAGTTAGGAAATGAGATGGCATTAACTCATCCTCTTTATGTGGTTAGCTTTACGAATATGTGAATGGTCTTGAATTGATGCAAGCCTCGACTTCAGTAAGAACTGCGACATGTTATTCAATGTCTTATGATTGCTTCTCACTTCTCTACGAGGTTTGGGCATAGTAGAAAGGCGAGGGGACGGAGCATAATAAAGACTAGACACAAGACTTGGATAAGTTTGATCAATCTTTTATTGAACTGCAACCTTATCTCATACCTCATGCTTAGCTGACAGAATGCTGCTCACTGATCAGTGTCACTCTGAAACCCCAAGCAACCATCAGGCTTGGTTGGTCTAACTTAGTTTTACTAAAGTTCTAATAATAAGTAAGGAAATGTTCTTACTTATGGATTGTCCAATCAATATGTCTTATTTTTAGTAATTTCAAAGCTACCTGCTAGGGGTTGCTAATTGGGCTGTATAAGCCCACGACTACGAGGGTATGGCCAGTCTAATTTACCGTAAGGAACATGATAAATTATTATTAATATTATTAACGCGAAGCGTTTTAGCAAGGTTGAATAACCTTGCAAACTGTATCATTAAATAAAAAACAATGGTAACATTAGTTTAAATAATGTTCAAAGGTTTGTAAGCGAATATGTTTGGTAATCGCAAGTAAGAACGTGCAGACAGGGTCCTGCAAGCTCGGGGTGTGATCTGAGTACAAGATTAAAATGGGGTCTGTAAACCTCAAGTGGGGTCTGAATACCTCAAAGTTAGAAAGCAAATTTTTTATGCATAAAAGCAGAAGTAAAAGATAATAAATACTCGTAATTGTGCCAAGTGTTAATATCTATTTAAGAATAAAAAATAAACAAAGTTTTCAAGTTAACATAACAAAATTTTATTAAAAACTGTAATAAAATCCAGGACGTTCAATGAAAGGGGCTTAAACCAACAAAATGAGTAAGTTAATAGTGGCCAGGGTGGTGCCAATTTGTCAATTATGCTCTCATTGGGTAAAAAGTTGTCACCCAGGTGCTACAGTTGTTTTTCTGAAAACAGTGCAAAACTGCAACATTAGTGTGTTTGTGCAAAGCATTTTTCCCTTATAGTTATAATCTATTTTAAGTTAAAAATAGTGTAACTAAAAAATCACAACAGAGTGTTTGCGCATGGCATTTTTCCCTTACAATTAAAAGTCACATGACTTCCGTTAGTAGGAGGTTCCAAACATTTGTAAACCTACTTTTCAATGTGTTTGCACAAGCCTAAACAGAGGACGATACACTAAGGTTATGCCTAAACAGAGGACTATACCCTAAGGTTATACCAAACAAATCTAAATTTTTAATTCAAATTAAATTATTTTCTTCTAAATTGTTAACAAATTAACTTGTTTTGAATAAACAAGTCAAAATTAAATTAAATTAAAACAATTAGTTACACAGATGGGAAAATTACCTTTCTAAAATTCCGAAGCGGGGAACTGGTATCAGAGCGCCATTTGCATTTTTTGGTATGATGTCAATAGTGGTAAAATCTGTGATTGGTTCCACTATTTTATAATTTAGGGTAATTTCCTTATAGTTATAGCCTAAAAAGTTGAGTTATAACTATAACTCCACTTTTAAACTATAATTATAAGGGAAAAATACTTTGTGCAAACACACTGTTATCTAAATTGAATGTTATTAAAATTTTTATATGTATAAATTTCACTAATAAATGAAATAACAAGGTTTTGGGTATGAACATATCTTTTATTTATTTTTTTTCTTTTTTGAAGAAATGCTTCAATAATTGATGATACTAAAAACATGACAAGAAAATATTGTTTTATTAGTTAGGATATTAAAAATTGGATAATTTATTATTTTGTATAACAAAACATTTCTTTTACATAATTTGTTAGACTTAATTTAATTTCATATTTAATCTATCATCACTTACATCATTCAATAAAGCCCAATCAAAACTACTTGAACTTGTGTTGGTACTTGGTCCTGGTGTTTTTAACAATTTACAAGATTGTGAAGATCTTGAAACTATTAATGACAAATAATATTATTTTTATAATTTTATAATATATTAAATATAATCCTTGTCTAAGATGATCTGTCTTGAGAACCTGAAGACCCTGATAATGCAGAGGAAATAGCAATAGTAGTAGCATTTAATTTCCCAACCACTACTGCTAACTCCCTTACAGTGGGGGAATTAGAAGAAAGTAACTCTTTGATTGTGAATATGATATCTTTTGCCCTGTTTTCTGGCAGGGAGACAGATATTAGCCATGTTTAAAGAGAAACCCAGGAAGACTAAACAAGTAGTTGGTTCTAGGAGGCACTTTTCAGGGTGCACCTTAAAGCCAAGAGCTTTGAAGAGAGAAAGCATAAAATCTTTGCTGGATAAGACCTGATTTGCTACTGTTAGTGGCAAACCAGTCATCAATAAAAACGGCTATCTTTGTTCCAAAGAAATGCAGAAATGCAGAAATGCAGAAAGCCAGCAATAACCCTGCACAATTTGGTGAAAACATAGGGACCTGGCCCTAAACCAAATGGTAAAATCCCAAGATCGTAAAGTTTGCCCTTCCATTCAAATTGCAAGTATTTGCGAGAATTAGGGTGAATAGCTACGGTCCAATAAGCATCGGACAAATTGATTTTAATCATAAAGGCTCCTTGTTTCAACAAAGAAATTGTAGTATTAACACTTGTAGGGAATGAACTGGTTCAAGGGTTTAAGGTTAATAATGGGTCTGTGCCCCCCTGCTTTCTTTGGTACAATAAACAAAGGTGAGACAAACTGTCCTTCTTGTCAAAATTGGCAGATTTGCAAGAGTGAACAGGTTTACCTTGATGTCTTTCAGTTGTTGTATTAAGCCACAATAAACTGTAGGGTTGAGTTTGGCTTCAGGAAGTTGCTGGCAGATGTTCAACAATTTCCATGTGACATGATCAATGTGTAGTGGTCCAGCAGTAGAGTTAATTCCTCTTTGCATGAAATTATCACTAAATTGTCATTTCTGCTGATGGTCGAAACTGCTAAAAGATAGGTCTGCACCGTTTCTCGTAACAACCAGGTGGGTCTGGTTTGCATCTCCAATTTAGGTGTGATTCTTGATGTTACCACACTCTCTAATTCCATGCCGAATACTGCTTTGCTTGTTAGGAATTTGCATTAATGTCCTGACAAATATGCGTTTGTGCACAGCTTGACTTGCTTTTGGTGTAGATGCATTCGACCTCTCAAGCAGTAGTCTCCCAGCCATACATCAACGCTAGCAGTTGTGGAAGTGGGTTTCAAAATTAATCTGTTTGTGTTTCTACATCTGCAGGTTTTGATTCACTCCAGATGCGGAATCGACATTCCCAGCTTTATTTAAGTCGTTGATGAGCAGGTAAGCATGTTTAGCATAGCGACATGTGCTTTAACTAGTAACTATCAATTAAATTTACAAGCATAGCAATGGGAATTAATTCAATTATCGAACCATATTTTCACGCATATTTTTCACACAAGAGTAACTAAAACTCTAATCACAAATGATGTGATAACATTAAAATACATGAAATAAAAGTTTTCTTGAACTTTTTGGATCTGAATACAGTCTAATTTTTACTTTAGCCACTTGGTGCGCTGCGTACTTGTATCTACTCTTTTATTTTCAATGTTGTCTTGACAACCGTTGTTACCGTTATTCTCAGCCTCGCGTAGCTACATCAAGTTGTTCTTTCTGCTTTGGTTTTTCGTTTCCAGTTCGTTAACAAAGTAAATGACACATTCTACTTAAAGATTATTTTGGAGAAAGTAGTCTTGTATCCTGAGAAAGTAGTTTTATATCCTGAAAAAGTGTAGTCGATCAAGGTTGTTTACATTATTAATTCGAACACTGTTCGCCATTGTGGTGCCATGTTCTAACACGTTTTGATTTTTGAACATGTTAATACAAAATAGTCATGTAAGACCGCATATATGAAATATGTGGCTTTGATTAGAATGTTAATTTGCTTTTATATTTGATGTTTGCATTATTGTTTTATTCGATTTTCGAAACTTTTGTATCAGAATGAAATTCCTTTACTCAGCAATTGCTTCGTAGTTGATAAATTGACTAAAATGTTTTAATTTAGTATTTAATAATTTTTTATTTTAAATATAATTTTTAAGTTATTTTATTGTGCATAAAAATGTGATTTGTAATTTCTCTGATGTGTTCCAAAATAATAGTGGTGTTATGGTAAATCACTTATGGTTTTCCAAATTGATTATACTGCATTATAAAATGCATAAAAGGCAATATTTTATTTTAGTAATTAATTAATTACTTAATTATCACTAGTTTCTAGTTTTTTGGCTAAAACTGTCTCACTCAAACTTTAACACGGTTAATATGTATGGTTTTAGGGCCAATTTAAATTTAGACTGAAAAACTGAAAACTAAATTAACTGCTTCCTCACATTTACACCTCACATTTGAGTTCATCCCATTTGTCCCTCATCACATTTGCCTTTCTCATATTTGCCCTCCTCACATTTGCCCTCTTTACATTTATTCCTCCTATGACAGTACGGAAAATCTTTATCAGACAACACTTGCTCTTCCTCTTTTGTGCAATTGACTATAGTCTCAACAGTAATGGGCACCTTGCACAAGTGCTCACTTCCTAAAAACAATGATCGTTCTCTTTTAAGATAATTCTTGATAATTAACACATTAATTTGAAATGCTGGAGAAGTAGTTATTAAAAATATAGTTAATAATATTAGCAATTAGTATTATTTAAATTCATATGCCTTCCAATGGCTTTGAAAACTACCAGATGGCCAACAGGTCGTGTGTTATGTAGACAATCTCTTGATTGTGGAGTATGCAGTTTGCCTATAAGATTTGGGGCTCTGTCTTACCTTTCATTCTAATTTTTTACATTTTAAATAAATTTATTTTATAGCAAAAATGATATGAATATAATTGTAACCATGGTTACAGCAAATCCTTGGTTATAGCAGTGTTAAAAGGAATAGTGATCTCACTAACCCAATGCTCAATAGAGCATCACGGGGTTTAAAAACTCAGAGTCTCCATACCTTCCCGTTATTATCAGGGATTCTCATGTCGTTTTTTTTAGCTAAGTCACCATATAAATATAATGATGGGAGAAGTAAGCAATTAAAAAATTCACAAGGCTGTTTTCCTAGCTAAAGGAGATCTCTTCTATCTGATTATTGTCTGGATTTTGTTTAAATTTAAGTATCGAAACAAGCTTTTTCTTGTAACTAAAAAACTTTTGCATAAAATCATTGATTCTGCACCACTCTTGCTCAGATTGTATTTCTTGAATTTTTGCAATGGCAGTATTTTCCTTATTTCTTCAAGAATTTGCTAATGGTCAAACACCCATCAGTCGAGCATAATTGGCACTTCCTAGGATTCGTTCTGCCTGGGATCATTCTTTAATTAGCCATTGTTATCTCATAAAAATGAAAATTTGCTTTTTCAGCAGCTATTTTGGTCAGTACAAGAAGAGCATAGGCCATTTCTTAATACTAACTTTGATGTCTTATCTTGTCTCCATTGGGAGCTGAAGTACATCTCACTGTTGCGTGAGATAATTTACATACTAAAACAAAAGGGTTGAATGCTTCTTCTCCACAAAAGCTACTGTATGAGCTCAGGAAATTACTCAAAAGACAATTAAATGGCTTCGCAGCCCAGGGGTTTATCTTTTTCTCCCGACTGAAACCTGGAATGCCAGAATAATAAAATATCAAAATAAACAAAAAAAACACAATATAGAAAAAGATAGGAGATAGGAAAGAGTTAAGTGACAAAACAGGTCATACAAGGAAAATGTATGCCAAGCAGGTCATACATGTTTAATACATACAATGTTACCTGTCCCCAAGTACTTAGTCTAGAGATCATGACCAAACTTTTAAAACTATTGAAGTGAAAATAAATAAATATATTACTTGGTATAGTCCTTGTGGAGAAGAGCTCTGGCATACAGTTGTCTGCTCTGTCGCAATATCTTGTGGTAACTAGCTCGATCTCTTCAAGAAGCTCATAAAGCTTGGGAATAGTTTGAAGTTCTAAAGCCACAAAAAACGTGTATCTTTTGTGAGTAATATTATTAAGATGTCAATGGAAGATGACGACCATTTCTTTGCTCCAAGCTTCTTTTTCCAATTGGACTCGTTCTGGCTTAACATGCTTTCACCCTTTCTGTCCATTCTCGTCTTCTACCTCCTGAGCATAGTAATCTCAATATATACGTGCACTGTAGAATTGACTGAGCAACAGGACTTGACGTGAAAGGAGTGGAGGTGCGCCATCTTTTTCTTTAACTAACTCTTCATGTGCTATTCGGCACCACTCTCACTCAAGCTCTACTTTGTATTCACACTGAATACAAAGTTGTGTCTCTTCTATCAAGAGCAATCCGACTAAATCGAACAAGTGCTCAAACAGCATTATCTTGTCTCTCACAAGCGAACTGATCTGAAACCAGCAAATGGTCTGTATGCAAAATACGGATCAAAGTTAGTTTGTCAAACAAAGTCAAAAGCCAAAGGCAAAAGCAATCCTTAAAGGGAAAGTTTCTCTTTATATATGATTACTTCTACAAGTCGATTCTTTTTTCAATGTTACTTGTAACAAAATTGTTGTTGTGCTTCTTTTCGGCCAACCAGGAGCCCTTTTTTTCGTGGGACGCCCAGTTCTTTTTTTTTTTCTTGGTCGGCCGAATTTGGCGGTCATTACTCCAAGGTTGAGCGACTTAGAAAGTTATCTCATAAAAATGAAAATTTGCTTTTTCAGAAGCTATTTTGGTCAGTAAAAGAAGAGCAATACTAACTTTGATGTCTTATCTTGTCTCCATTGGGAGCTGAAGTACATCTCACTGTTGCGTGAGATAATTTACATACTAAAACAAAAGGGTTGAATGCTTCTTCTCCACAAAAGCCACTGTATGTGCTCAGGAAATTACTCAAAAGAGAATTAAATGGATTCGCAGCCCAGGGGTTTATCTTTTCCTCCCGACTGAAACCTGGAATGCCAGAATAATAAAATATCAAAATAAACAAAAGAAACACAATATAGAAAAAGATAGGAGATAGGAAATTCCAAAATAAAACTGAAGGCTAAAATAAAATTAACTTAAAATCTGACACTAAAAATAATTCCTTAGCAATAGGAAATTCCCTCAATGAAAATTATTAATGTGTGCGGTAACTTTAGTTTGTGTTTTAACCTGATATTTTTGCTGTTGTTCTTCTTTTTCTTGCAAAGTTGACTTGGGAGAAAATTCTTTTAAAACAGTCTCAGTTTCAGTTAACCATTGGGAGCTGAAGTACATCTCACTGTTGCGTGAGATAATTTACATACTAAAACAAAAGGGTTGAATGCTTCTTCTCCACAAAAGCTACTGTATGTGCTCAGGAAATTACTCAAAAAAGAATTATGTAAATTAAATTCGATGCTCTGGAATCAACTATAACGTTAATCGTTAAAACTGAATGACACTTCTTCGGTCTTCCTTTGACTTGATTTGTTTTCGGCCTGCCCGTAAGCAAAGTCATGGATATATCTCGGCCAATTTGCATGCACATCTGTGAAGATGGCAAGCATCATTTTTAGATCCCGATTGACTCTTTCAGTGGGATTGGCTTGGGGGTGGTAAGGGCTGGTGGTGGCCACTTTAATATTCGCTTTCTCGCACCATTCATTATAGATTGTGCTTACAAATTGCGGGCCATTGTCGCTGATTATTTTTTTCAATCCTCCCCAACGACAATAGACTTCGTGCAATTTGTCTACTATTATGCCTGCGGACGCTGTGGCCATATTATACATACTTATTTTTTAAATACTGTTATAGTTAACAAGTTAGCCCTAAAATCTTGTTTCTGGCTTAATAACAATAAAAATAAACTAATGTAAAGTTAATAGAATATTATAAAAATGACATGCATTAATAATGTATTGTGTGAATAATGGTGTATTCTAAACTAGGTCTAAAGTAGGTCTAAAGTGTTAAGACTAGTTGCAACAGACTGCTTCTGCTGTATACTTTATTTTTTGCTCTTTCAATCATGTAACATTGCGATATGTTGATTAGCTCACTTGAGCATTAATTTACATAAAGATAATATAGTGAACTAACTGAGCTATATATAACAAAATAACTAAGATAGCTAAATAATCTAAATACTAAAACAAAAGTGAAAATAAATAAATATATTACTTTGATTTAAAGATAGAGATTAAAACGACACATTATTCATGTTTCCCTGCTCTTTACCACTTAACACAAATAAACATTTTTGGTTGTAATTATATTTCTGTTATCTCTTTAATGACAATATTTGAAATGGACATTTTTTTAAATTGTGCATTACTTAATGAATTTGAGTCAACTTGATTGCAAAGTTATGTGAAAACATATAATTTAGTACTTTTTCTGTTATACTATAAAATAAAGATATATACATGTGATGATTCTTGGGAAATAATTAATTAATGACAAGTTGGCCTAGATCATCTTGATTGCATTGTTGCAATATTGTTTTCCCTGATCTGCTACATAGTCATCATGCAGCTTACAGTATTCTTATATTTTGGAGCGTAGCATGGTACATGGCTCTATCATTCTGAGATTACCATAAGCTTGAGAATGATTGTACAGATCCTTGGCGATGATTGCCATGTACCTCTCCTTCTTGAGACTTATCAACTTCCCTTTGGAAAATCAATTGTTCTTGTTAACTTGATTTCTAAAAAAAATTATTTAAATAATAGCTGAAATTGGCAGAGAAGAAGAATGGATCATAATAAGGCTCATAAGAAAACTCATTTGACTCATGACAAGGGTTTTGACCTGAATCATGAGCTTTGCTTAAAAAGTTTTGAAATGTCATTGGTGACATCCTCCTGAGTAACTTCTAAAAAAATATATATTTATACTTTAAAATAAAAAAATTATAATTATATAAATTATAATTATAAAACTGTATATTAATGGACACAGTATTTTAATACCTTGGGTAAATTTTTTGTTGTTTCTTGGGCCATTCAACTTGACCAGCCAGAGCAGCCGGTCCAGTTGGATGGCATGCAAGTCTACCAACTCAACAACTGGTGGACTGTTCTGTTATACTATAAAATAAAAATATATACATGCAACATGTTGACAGCAACCGATCGTGTCCGTGATACAGATCTTCGTAGTAAACTTTCAGGCGAAACGTTGTCTCCAAGCAAAACGCGAAAACTGCACATAATAAAAATAAAAGAAACAAAAAAAATCTCTCTCTAATAATGTTACTAAATTATGATGGTGACAGAATACAACAATATAAGTTAGTAAAGTGATAAATAAAATGTAAAATAATAAATGAAAATAATCATATAACATTGCGATATGTTGATTAGCTCAAAGGAGAATTAAATGGATTCGCAGCCCAGGGGTTTATCTTTTCCTCCCGAGTGAAACCTAGAATGCCACAATAATAAAATATCAATAATAAAATACAGGATAGTGATAACACAAAATAAACAAAAGACACACAACATTGAAAAAGATACAGAGTGTATGCCTGAAGGAAAATGTATGCCAAGCAGGTGATACACGTTTTTTCTGTCTAGCTCTTACAACCTCCTCAAATCAGGAGATCAGTAAGCTAGGAAACTATATTAAAAAAAGTTCTAGTTGTAGTCCAATTGATCTGGAGCAAATTGGCTCTGCAGTTGATGGCAGCCAATGAATATATATTGGTAATCGTTTAGATTTTGTAACGTCATTTCGCCCCTTTCAAATTTTGAAATAAAAGCAATGTTAGAAGTCATCCCCTCAATTGCAAATGGAATATCTCGCGCCACATCTTCTTGAGATTTATTTACATAATTGTAATTGATAAAAAATATAAATTCTTGCGTGTTATTTGATTTATACTTACTATAAAAATTCCTAAAATATTCCTAAAAAATTCCTAAAAAGTTCCTAAAAAATTCCTAAAATATTCCTAAAAAATTCCTAAAATATTCCTAAAAAATTCCTAAAATATTCCTAAAAAA
>JAQFZN010002275.1:0-11912 GCA_034687075.1 Geophilus carpophagus | reverse complement strand
TAAATTTTGAGTAAACCAATCAGATTGTGTATCCACTATATCAAAAAACAAGAAACATCTTGAAAATATTTAAAACAACTGTTTTTAAATTCAAATATAAAATTCATCTTTATGTTTTCTCTTTAAATTCTCAACTGAAAGTTGCAATTTTATTGGCTCTAACGTTGTTTCTGTGTAACATCATCGAATTTCCATCTCGCACTATCCGTCGGTCCATGCTCACGAGGAGATTTGTCGAGGACCCCGTGCTTAGCCAAGCGAAACCCTCATGTGCATACGGGTCCGTGACCTGAAGATACCTTTAATTAACCTGAACGAATAGTCTTCATTATATCCAAATTCAAACTGGGCCCTTAAACAACACACTCTAATCAAGCACGACCACTTCGGTTCTGATGCTTGTCATCAGAGTGCACGACTAAATTAAAATTTAATTAATCACTAATGAACGTGCTTCTTGCAACTACTTTGATCGACATGTTAAGTATCTCGACTTTATTCAGAATAAGAAATGAAAAAAAACTTGAATAAACATAAACTTTTCTAACGTTTCCAAACTTGTGCCCATTGACAAATTTTAAAACTTAATTTTTTGTTTATTCAATTTAATTAATTCTAATGCACACAGTATTCACGAATATATTAAAATAAAATGTTCGTTTTGGTTCTACAGGGAAATTTGAGACAGAAAATTGAAAACAGAAAATTCGAAGAAAATATTTGAAACGTAAGAAAAAAAATGTTTAAAAATTGGTAGAAAATTATCGTATATACTCGATCTAAAGCCAGTTCATTCGCAAGCCGACCCCCCTACTTTAAAGGGTAAAATTTTCAAAAGTGTGTGACCCGTTTATAGGCCAACCCCCTACTACCAGTACTCATTTTGATGATGATAATTACGAATTTTGCCAAAAATTGCCAAAAAGTGCCTTAGATCGATAATATACAGTATATGAATATATACAATAAATTTATTGATATGTCCACATGATGTATTATAATTTTTTACTTGACCCACTTGCAAGCCAACCCCCCTACTTTAGAGCGATGGATTTTGCAAAAAAAACTCAGCTTTAGATCGAGATATACGGTAGATGTAAAATTCAAACAAATTTGAACATCAGATGCAAAATTCAGAGAAATTTAAAAATTAGATACAAAATCCAAAATTATGAATTTATAGATTGTCGTTTTCACCTTTAATCTAGAGAAAATCGACAAATTTGACCCTTAGCAGATTTTCTACAACATCATAAAACTATTACGCTTTCCAATTTCCTAAGCAATAAAATAATATAATCCTTCTATCGCAAAAAGCATATCAAAGTCCAACCATATTGAGCAAAATACAAAATCACATCTAAACAAATTAAATCAAATTTAAAACCAAAATCAAGCACTCGAAATGATAAACAACATGATCAATTAATCAACCGACACCTCATTAACTGGCCAACTTCTAGTCCACAATCTTGTCAACTAGTGAAAAATAATTCAAACTTAAACACAGTGCTTTGACTGAGTGTGGCATTGGCTAATTGAATTGCAGCACCCCTCTGGCTCATTACATGATTAGAATGCAAACACACTTCAACTTTATCCAATGCCGCTGGCCATCCGCAACCAACCCACTAATTCGATAAACACCGACACAAAGTTTCCAACTCTTGCTCCCAGAGGAACCCTACACTACTTGCACTCATCATTGCCTAACAAACCCATTCATCTACAATACCACTTACATCAATGCCACTAAAAATAAACACTCAACACTTTGGAGCCATTTATTTAGAACGTCATGCAAAAATCGGGTTTTTCGGAACAGCCACCACCCATGTCACATTATTGTCACAGAGAAATTTGACCACCCACACCCACGACATAGTCCTGATCTAATATTGAATTTATATGAATTTATATGAATTTATATGAATATTTTAGATGCAAGCATGTACCGTATTTTAGGGCATATAACGCATGCATTATATGCAATTTTACCTACTGTGCACCCATGTTGCGCATTATACACGACTGTGCATTATAGCCATTCTTAACATACAATTACAGATGATTTTCCAACACAAAACTCCTAACCTGCAGCTCTATTTTCCCTTTTCTTAGCTGCTTTAACAACTTGTAACTTAAATTCACAAGTATAGGATTTATGTTTAGGCATTGTTTAGTTAAGTTTAGTTGATTATACATTTCTTATATATAAAAATTACATACATTTACATGACTTGCATTATATATCAAAAGTTGCAATTCGCGGGTCCACGTTATATGCGCTACAATATGGTAGTATTTACCCAAAACATATCTAACTTCCTTTGCTACAGATCACCCCATTTCTTCCAGTCTTCGACAGCCTTTCAAGCACTTTCTGGAAATTCTGGTGATTTCAGTGACTTCCAGATCTTGAAAACCTTCAATTCACACACTTTATGAGAGCTTCCTATAACTGTCTTGTATAAAGTGTGAAGATCACAGTACAATTTTAAATTAACACACGATATTGTTGCTGAGTAGTTAATTTAAAAGTTAGTTGTGACTGTCACAGAAAAATTGCACCACCCACTCACCCACATCACAGTTTGTCACGGAGCTACTACACCCACAACCCACCTACCATGCGTGATGTTCTAAATGAATAATCCCTTTTTTCGAATTTAATTTCGTTTATTTACATTTTATTGATAAAAACTAGATTGGTTCAAATAAACACCGTACATCTACGGTATCCTAGATGGTTGACGATTAATTTCCACCTAGTGATAATTGATTACAACTCTGAAATCTCTAAAAAAAAATCAAATTTTTTTTATCTCACTTCCCAAATACCTTAGAAACCCCCACTCGACAACCCTTTCACCCAAACTACCACATTCATTACTTCATAGCTACATGAGATTGTCACAACATTTTTTCTTCCTCTTCTTATCTACTCAAAGCTGGATTAGATAAATGACTTATACATTCTGATTGCTCCTCTTTACACTGGTGACAGCCGTAGCTAGCTGCGTGAATTACAACATGTGAGCGCTTTCTATCGTTTCACAACACCCGCGACAAACTTAGATTGAACCGGGCCATGAAATATAGCTGGCGCAGATTGCATTCACCATAAAAAGAGGCGAGTGCATGGCGCTCGATGCTGTGTACATGGCAGTGTAAGATGTCAGCCAGTGTTTGATCAATGAATATGTGCTACTGTTTCTCCACTCGCGTTCCAAACAACATCCTGTCACGTCCGCCACCCCAGCTTTACGTGATTGACAGTTGGCTACTAATTTATTGATGGCACGTAATTTACCCATGTTGTCCACGGTTTACCACAGCTCTCTCTGCCCCTTTTTAAGCAATTACTAAACAATTCTTTAGTCAATTTCAACACCAGATGGATGAGTGTGTTGGATTGGTTTTCGCCATTATTTTTCGGATAGGGAAAATTTGTTTAATTAATTTACATTGAGGATATTGTTTATCATGTCAATTTTAATTTTAATTTTAATTTTCGACATTTTTTTGTGAATTTAGGTATCATTTCATGCTCGCTCGGAAACAAAAGACGAGTAACTTTAGCTCATTCAACTCGCTAACGTCAACTTGTGGTTACTAAGCGCCTACTTTGATAGCAACTGCACGGATATGGCATAGGGAAATGTAATAAACAAATTCGGAAATGGAATGAAAATGAGAGTGCATTAAGCAAAAATATACTAAGTATTTTCAATTTAAATTTATAGTATCTTTTTATACGGAAATGTCTTTGATGGATTGGATGTGATAAAATAAAAATAAATATTTAAAGGGGAAAAAATCAGTCGATTTTAGATTAATTTTGATAGAAATATTGTTCTTTTTAATATTCAGAAAGTAATAACGCTCAAACTGGAATTGCAATAAATATTTACCCCGAATTAATAGACAACAACATGTGTTTTCTTTAAATAAGAGATGAAAATGTAAACAAAGCATTATTGTCATAGATTTAAATTCCTAGCAACCGATTCAAGTGGGAAAATTAAAAATAATTAATTTATGCTATTTTTAGTTCAGTCTGTTTCTATTCATTTTTCAACAAAAGGTATCTTGCAGAGCGTCGTAATCTATTCTTAGTTCAAATTATTGTCGCAGGGAATGAAAATGGTGAATAAAAAGATAATTTCATCTAACTTCTCTAAAGAAACATAAAAAAATGAGATAAATTTTAAATCAAAATGCAAAACAGGTGCAAAATACTAATTCAATTACCAATACCCTAGTGTCAACATTTGATATAACCAAATAATAAATTGAATAAAAACCTCATCTCATTGCAAGTCACAACTTATCAAAATTATTTAAAAATGAAAATTTTCAATTTCCACCCAAAAAAACACTACAACTCGCCGAATTGCCAACAAAGAAATTAATTAACCCAATAAACTCGAAAACAATTGAAACACAACAAATAAAAACAAGAAAAATAAAAAATAATAATAATTTTCTCGCAGACATAACTTCATGCTCAATTTGATCAATTTCTTTTTCTTTCAAATCCTCCTCATCTAAACTTAGAGGGGAGGGCAATTGTGTTTCCTTTCTTCAAAATTCTGGCATCTTGCCCGAAAAAAAGAAGAAATAAAAAGATAACGTTCAAAATCTCTTGTTCAGGATCCCAATGAAAAGGAATTTGAGGATTAACGCTTACTAGAGTGTGGATTCTCCCTACCCGTTACCGTCGTCTTGCTATGAATTATTCACAAGAGTGCGCAGATTACAGGGAGGAAAAGTTTTGGAGGAAACAGCACCAGCCTTCGAACCTCCCTCTCTGTCTCTGTCTCGCACTCTCTTTTCATTTCATTTCCATTGTGTTTGTGGTGGTTCAAGATGTGGTTGCTTTCCATTTATCAGCTTCAAGAATAGAAAATTAAGAGTGCAAACCACGGACAAGTTCGCCCATCAGAGTGTGAAACACGAGATAAAATAAACACGCCATCAAACAACAACAAGACGACCTATTCTTCTTGTCCACTTTTAATTGTCATTGACAAAGTCCACTCTTGCATCGCGTGATAAACGTGTCCAAACAAACAAACCAACGAATAATAATTTAAAGCAGACAATTTAAATGTGTAATATTTACAACAAAAAATAATTAATCAATCAACTTGAGAATCGCTGAGTTGGGCTACAATTTTCCTCTGAATAGTTGTGTAATATAACTTGACCTTAAACACTTGCCAAATCATATTCTAACAAGTCTTTACTCAGCACATTTTTATAGTTTAAAAATAAAATAAAAAAATAAAAAAAATGCAATTTCAAACAATTTTTTTCCATTTTCCACAACTAATAAAAAAGTGCACTTAAAAATCGGTTGTTCAGAGAGAACATTTTTTCTTTAAGCAATTCCTTCAAGTTCATTCCCCTTTTGCTGGTGATTACCTCTGGGATCAGATCCAAGTGAATCCCTCACACCACTTCATTTGAGAAACCATCCTTCAGCTCAAGAAAACAGCCGATTGCATCAATTACTGCAGCTGCATCGATATATTAGAAAATGGTTGCTGGTCATGTTAAACGATCCGTTGGTCATGATTGCAGACCGAGTTTTGATATGCAGCCATGACCGTCAACCGTGAGAAGCAAAGCCATGAGCTGCAGCTGATAAGGTGTAGTCAAGAGAAGGAGAAAGAGAGATGGGGCAGGGTACGAGTCTGGAGCGCCCTGTCCACTACAGACCACCACCTAATCCATTAAATCATGGCACCATAAGGTACATGTAGCAATAATTTTGCGCTTGTTGTAGCGCTCTTGTCTGATGCTGGAAATGATAGATTTATATTCTCAATTGCATACATATTTACCTCGCTAAGAGACGGGAAAAATTGTACATAAATTTTTATTTTTTTTTTTAAATGGCCGAATTTTAATTCATCATGTTTCAAGAATTTCAGATAAATTTCAGATAAATTTGGCATAAATTTTAGATAAATAAACAAATAAATAAATATTTGAAATGGAAAAAGCAAATTTATTTATTTATTTATTTATTTGTTTATCTATTTATTATTTAACTGTAAAAGATATATAATATTTTCATGTTTTTTCTTTAAAATTTGTTTAAAATCTTTAAATTTTTTAAAATTTTTTAAAATTTTTAAAAAAATAATAATTCTACTTTTTCCTCTTTAAATTTAATGCATGCATCCATCATCAAAGCTTATTAAAAATCCCATTTCAGTTGGCGTCACAATGAAAATGTGTCATAAATAGAAACAAATGATACGAAATTTGAAAAATTTTCTTTCACAGCATTCACCTAATACCGGATGAATCCCAATAGAAGACTTATCATCAAACACGCATCTTTTTCAAATGTTTGTGAATGAATAAATAAATAAATAAAAAATACTAAGTCGATCGCATGTGTTGTACTTGTCATTCTACTGCTTTTGTCCCATCCATCAAAATTGGCCACACACTTTGCTCAAGGCTTTGCATCAAAGCACAACGAATATGCCCAAAAAAAGTTGTCAAGAAAAAAAAAATCAAGATGGATGGGCGACTGTGCGTTAAATCAAGAAAGATGACTTTGTTTCAATCCGCTACAAACCAGTGGAAGACAGCAGAATAACGCCTATTATTCACATTCGTATATCATGTATGACGTCATAACTAACTGTCCAATACGAAGATACACCTGAATAACTTGAATAAAGGTCAATGCTTTTATTCCGACCCTTTTCCCTTCACCCAAAACAAAATTACGTTACATATAAAGTGGTAAAGTAGAAAAAAATCAAATAATTCTCTATTTTCACAACAGAGGACTTTTTTTAAATTTGAAAAAAAAAATTAAAAATTTAAAAATAAAATTCAAAGTAAAAATCGAATTTTATTTTAAAAAATTCACGTTTCATGCAAAGCCTTTTCTCAATATGAATAAATAATAAATAAGCCTTTTCGTGCATTTCAACTCACCTTTAACTTTTATAAAGAGAAAGCGGCTGTTAAGGGCCGTAAGCTAACTTTCTCTACACATTCCTCAAATATGTGCTATATGAAATGAAATTCCCACTGGCAATTGGACCCTTTTCCATAAAAGGAAAAAATATTAACTAAAGCTAAAGGAATTTTAATGTTAATAAGCACCAAGTCCACTAATTAATAGCTGAGACAGATAAAACTTTACGCTTAAAGCTGACCGAATAATTGGCAACTTTTGATTGACAAATTCATTTTCACTAACTCGATTTTACCAATAAATAAAAGAGGAACTGATCAATTCGATTGCTTCATCATCGAACAAGACATCACCTCCTATTGGCAGTTTTCAGGTTTAAGTAGAATATTCCGTGAGATATATTTAAAAGAAAAAAAATGGTGGAACGACTATAAAGAGCAATCGTCGCATGAAAATTCTTTGGGGTGGCGAGTATGATAAATAAAAGTCGCATTTCATCACGGACCGTCTCCTCATCCATATGGATGACATCCTATTGTGCATCGACTCGTTCTTCAACCAAATTGTCCACCAGTGGCCCCCGCAAGCACGTGACCACGGAAAAGCAACAACCCACAAGGGGAGTCGCCTTCGACTTTCTCTGACAAATTGCCAGGACAGAATGACTCGAGACTATTCGATATAAAAATAAAAAAATATGTAAAGAAATATGGCGCCTTTAAGACACGAAGATAAACATAAAAATCTGATTTTTATGCATGTGTAGAAAAAATGGTTCAGCATAATTTTAGTAATAAAAATAAAAATTCAATATTTTCCTAGTAATCACTCATGTTCGTAAAATCGGATGAATTATGGTTAAAAACTTTGATATTTAAAAATCAATTTTCACGAATTTTAATTAATTCAAGTATAAATTTGGATAAACTTGGCTAAATTTGAAAAGATCTAGTAAAAATGTAAAAATAAAGCAAAAACTCCCCCTTAAACTTCCCTGCATTACATAGTAATACTCCGCCTAATGCTTCACTGCAATACCTTGATTAAATTATAGTTACAATAAAAATTCTTTAACAAAAATTTCAAACTATAAAAACACAACAAAAAGCTCCCCCTTAAAACTTCACTGCAGTACACAAAAAATAATTAACAATAAAAGAATTTAAAACACTTAAAAAATTTCAAACCATTAAAAATAAAACAAAAAAAAATAAAAAAAACCACTTGAAAAAAAACTTGGAAATTTTATCTTACGACCAACCAACTTACACTCGATTCCACAAGGCACAGATTGTGACAGAGTAATTTTTGCGCGCCCTGTCACCCACTTATTTCATCCCCGACTACACTGCACTCATTTATTTCCTTTCCAGTCCTTCCACAAAGAAAAGAGGGAAAAAAAATCGAATTTCTTTCTTTTCTCCCACCAAACTTCACTCACATTAAAAACAAATGAAAAGACACCAGGTCCAGTTACAATAAGACATTTTTTTTTCCTTTTTCGTTACCCCGCGTCTCCTTCAATCCACCCCTTTCCCAGCTCGCAACCCACCACTCACTTATTTTTTTTATTTCTTTATATTTTCCTTTACGACTGCATCGCCCGTCGTCCAGACCATCAAAAAAGGAATTTCATTTCCAGCTTGCGAGCAAATAAATCGACCGGAAGTAGCCTTAAAAAGGAGGAAAAAAATGTACGCGCATGCGACCTAGGAACATCGATACACGTGACTCGGAATACCGAGTGGTGGTTATTGAATTTGAGAAACGAGGCGACAATCGCCAATGTTCATTTAGTGCGCGTGCGACAAAGCTTGCCAACGCGAAGACATGCATTTGCATACCACAGACTCAGAGACCCCCCCTTCTCACTACACACCGTTTCAACATCCATCTCTCTCCCTCCTGTTTGGCGCCAATTCACACGCGCTCACAATGAGCGTTTGTTCTCGCACAGACCTGATTTATGGACCCCCAGACTCGGTTGCCGAACCCCGAGTCAGTTGCAAACGCGCGACACAATGTCTCCTTTCAAAATGCTCCACTTAGTTTGCATTTGCGCAATCGTCTTCCTTTTCTTCTTCTTTGAATTTATTTTTACATTCTTTTTATTATTTTTTTTTTCAAATTTTCAAAAATTGTATTAAAAAACACCTCTTTGACTCGCCGAAAGAGGGCCAACTTTTATTGGCTTTATTTCTGGATTTCAAGGATTTCCGCACGCGACATTCTTCGAATGACTAAAACCCTCGAGGTACGAAAACAAAAAAGAATTAAATAAAAAAGATTCTTTTTGTTTACAAATAAATGTTTCGATTTGTACTATAAACAAAAAAGAGAGAAGAGAATTAAATCCTTCTTATAATATTAAAAACAATCCTTTAGTTATATAAATTTAAAAAATTTAAAAAAAAATAAAAAAAATCATTTATATTTAAATTAAAACATGAATAATTCTGTTTAACATCTTAAAATAAATAATAATTATCCCACGAGTGCATTAATAAATTACATATTCAAATTGTAGCCATTTTTCAACACAAAATGCACCAAAATACACTAAAAACAGACAACAAAATTGTCCTGATTAATGTTAAAAACCTCAACATAATCGTCTCTTACCTTGAAAAAAACAACTTAAACAAACCCAACCTGAAATTCCTCTCTACCACACTGCACTTTAACACCTTGGAAATCCGTACACTTTTCTTTTTTTTATTTTAAATCGAATTGTCCTTTTGACAGACAATTGCCTATTCCTTATCCAATAATGGCGCCCCGGCAAGAAAGCAGTACAAGAAACAAGTAGATCGTAAATAAAACGCCAGTTTGAATGAGAGTTCACTTTCAACCATTGCTAAGCACCGCCATTAAGCCACGAGCGATACTATTGCCACCCAATTACGCATTCGCCTCGCAATCGGCATATTTATCACTTTAATCTGACACGCAAAATCGTCAAAGGCCAAAAGCACGCCGCCATTCCACCGTTTTACAACCCCTTAACGCACTTGCACTCAACTTTTCACTATTCACTTCAACGTTTTCAGTCAACCAACAATTAACAAATATTTTCACAGCTTTCTAAACCCCTGAACAAAGAAAAAATTCTTACAAAAGCCCATTTCTAAACCAAACTCCAGTGACAGAATACACAAATAAAAGCGATGAATAATTTAGGTAATAATAATAAAAGGATGTGCAGCGTTATTTTCGCAGCAAGTAATAAAGAAAACAGTGTTTTTGAATATTTAAAATCACGTGTAAACAGGAAAACATCCCCGACATGTGCATAAACAACAATAGACGCGCATCTCAAGAGATTGGTGATGAAATCTGCTCTCTAAGGGACCGCCAAGTTAGGCTAGTTTTATGTACTGGTCGTTAAAGTAAGAGTAAAATGGGTTTAAGCCTATTTAATGCTTTGAGAAAATTGTTGGTGAATAACAAGTTGAAATTAATTAATTAATTAATTAATTAATCTGTATTAAATCACCAATTTAAATTTATTATTTATTAAATTAATAATTTATTACGTCAGTTTTTTGAATTAAATTATTCTTCTTTAAGAATTTAAGTTTGATTAAAGTTAAGTGTAAATTTAATGTAATAATAATGTGTGATATAGTTATGATAACAACTATTATATCAGAGCTATTGTAGTAAATGTCATTTGACCTCATCAGATGGCAGTGGAGAAGTAGAGAAAAAAAAAATCGAGAGGATGCTCAACTTGACCAAGCACGTTCCACGATTCTAGAAGCCACTTATTGTACAAAGTCAATTTTCCAAACCAACTTCAGTACTCTCAAACTGTATTTGACCTTTGTCTTTATACTAAAACTAATCAACCGAATCTAATGTTGAATTAACAGAAATGTTGAATCACATGTTTGGTCGTAAATAAACAAACATAAAAATATTATATTGCTCTGAAATTTAGTTTCCAACAACTTTCACTCATCTTTTCATTTATTACCCCTGGGGTATTTAAGTGAGTTGCTCACCGGATCTTAACCCCCAACAAAATATTTTTTCTTTCTAAATTCATGACTTACTTATTCTACCAGTCTAATTTCCCCAGACAGTTATTATTACCCCGTTTAAAAATCTGTGTAATCAACTACGAACTAAGAAAATTAAACCCTTCAAGAGAGAAAATCTATAAGTTTATTTATAGTTGCATCCAATTCATCTTAACATTTCTCTTTTCCAAATTCATCGCTCAGAGTGCTTCTTTTCTAAATACATATGCAAATCCTCATACTGCAAAATGTCATTCTATTTGATTTTCAAGACGTATATATTTTTATGTATTGGAGTATTGGAAAGCTATGAAATTGAGAAAACCAAAATGAAAGGAGTATATTTAAATGGAAACAGGGGTTTAGACATAAACAAGGGGATAATAGAACAAGTAGAACAAATAGAAGAACCAGAAAAACAATATGATAAAATAACCGCAAGAAGAAGAAGAGTAACAAGCCGATAAAAAGAACACAATAAAAACTCAGAAAACAAAAGTTTAGCATACCAAAAGATGCAGAAAAACATCAGGAAGATAATTCTGACACTTAAAACATCATAAAAACGTTACTAGATGTTACCAAAACGTTTTTAACAAAAAACCTATATGTGGAGACACAGCAGATAGTTAAAACCATAGTTCTGATGATGATCTTACGGAGAAGATCGAAAAGGCCTTAAACCTTGAAGTAATAGGAGTCAACCACATGTGAATGAAGGCAAAATTAATTTTAAAATAACATATTAACACATGTATAAATTTAAATAATAAATATATAATATATTAACCTATTTACCTACTATTTTAAATGTATACATTATCTTTTATAAATCTAGATATCAATAGTTTAAGTTAGACTCTTTTCCTTTAAAGAAATGCTTATGCTTTGGATATTCCTCGTTAAAATACCACTTCTTCACATGCTCGGTTTTC
>JAQFZN010002274.1:0-11913 GCA_034687075.1 Geophilus carpophagus | reverse complement strand
AGTGATAAATCTTAAGAGAGTTAGTTAAATTTATTACTTTTAGACCGTCCACGGGTTTATTTACTGCAGGTACTTGTCCGATCATAATAGATAAAATACAAAAATACGCCTCAGTTAAGAAAATGTGTTCTGGCATTAACCAGTGTAGCATTTGGAAACCAGGAACGTGATAGGCTTCTTCCCGAATTTCTCGAGGACAAGTCGTTCGACTGCACGTCATTCCAACATTGAAACCTAAAATTTTTATTAATAAAGTTAACCAAACAAAAATATTTTATACTTTGTCAGAATTAATTTATTTTTTAATTTTTCGTACCTAATACAACTCCCATACGATTCTCGACTACCGATTCGGTATCACGTAGCCAACCACCATTAGTGGAACCGTCACGAAACCGTTGCAGTAGAAAAGGATTACTCAAAACTTGAATAAGATTTCGTAGAGCAAGAATCGTCGTCGAAGTGTGCAAATGACCTTGCAGATATAGTAATAACCAATCGAAGCCAAGAATGCGCATCACTTCTTCACAAAAACTGCAAATAAAGCAAAAAAATACTTAATTTCCTCGTTATCAGCTAATGGCAATTTCTTACAGTTTATTAGGATCGGAAATCAAATCGAGGAATAGAGCGAGACAACGATTACGCAAGAGAATGTTATGTCTAAGAGTAACATCAAACGAACTATCGGTCAACTCTAAAATTAAAAAATTTAACAATTTACAACAATAATAATATTTATTATTAACAACTAACGTTCACGTTACCTTGAGTTGTATTTTTATCACCGGTGATTAAATTGACATGTTTTTCGTTATACGCGTGTGATGGCAGAGTAGCAGCTAAAAACTGGCCAAACCTTGACGATAACGTAGATGAAATTTGAATCGAATTTAAATATATCAAATAATGGAATTACCGTAATATGTCTTGCGTTACTGGAGTATTTCTGAGTAAACAATTTAATAATTTGTCCACAGTGTCGACAGTAATGTCGGGTAAGGAGGAAAATTCTTTCATCACGTATAACAGCTTTGAAACTAAACCCAACTCTTGCATAATAAATAAATTGTTTTTTTGATCACTGAGAAATGAAATAAAGAATTAAAAGTTATGATGACAATGAAAAAAAGAAAACGAGTATTCTAATACCTCGACTCGGTAACCAATTCATAAAAATGTTCGTATAAACTTCGCTGTACTTCAACAGGAGCATCCCGCCAAACCTAAAACACATTACTTTTACATAACGGACTTCATATACTGTATTCGATTAAAACTATGGAATCATCTTTACATCCAAATCTCCGAGCAAATCTTGAAAAGCTGTCGGATTAGGAATGGTAGTCGTTTCGCGACCGCTATCCACTGTGCCAACCAAAGAAAACATCAAATGAAGTATATGACTATTTAGTAAAAGACGTTTCTTTTTCAACAGCATGGCCAAAGTCTGTTCACAGAAAACAAAATGTACAAACAATTAAAGAAAAAAAGTATTTAATTAATTAATTAATACCTGGTATCCTCTAATACGATCCATTTCTGATTGGGCTGCTGTGCTACTTCGAACTACACACACCAGAGCTTTAACAGACGCATATAATCCTTCTATATCTTTTGCCATTGCAATGAGACCCAAAAGAATTTGGCAACCTCCTACGGTTTCTATAACTTTGGCCACAGGTTTTGGAAAAAACGTACGTACACCTAATAAGAGAAAAAATTATAAATTGAACGGAAGAAATAATAAAATAGACAGACCTTGATATCCAATAACAACACCTCCCAAACTTCGACCGGCTCCAGTGAAATGACCAGCTGAATTGTGTAAAACACGAATTGCAGTCGAGTTTTCAGAAGACGACATTCCCAACTTGATGAAAAAGCAAAATATTATTAAGTAATATAAAAAAAATTTAAGTCTCGACTAAACCACCTGTTTAGCTATAGATTTACTGTCAATTTTACTGTACAATTTTCGAATTTTCGCCAACGTCAATTGAGTCACAGCCAATGCATTCAATCCAAAAATAACTCGTTCCTCTAAAAGTAGTGGTCCAGTTACATCAATACCTAAAAAATTGAATTAATACGCAAATATTTAAAAGATATAAATTGATCGTCGATTATTACCGTTTAGCTGAGAAGCCTGCAAACAACCGGTATATGTAGGACCTAAACGATAGAGCGTATCGACGGTGTGAGCCGATAAAATTTCTTCGACGAGAACACACGGGCCCTGTTTCCACGTCAATCGTGAATTTTTTCTCCAAAGAGGCGGGGTACCGATGTAACCGTAAACCGACGCAGCTACTGTCAAATTAGCCGCACCACCTCCTGGATTTTGCGAAACGTAATGCAACTAAAATAAACGTTAAAAAAATTGTAGTAAAGAAAAAAAGCGCTCGCCTTATTTGAATAATTACTTTTTGATTGCAAATAAGTTGCCCGTTTACGTAGACAGATACGGCACTGTTTTTAAGCACTGCTCGACTCAGAACGATCACTACATGATGCCATTGACTTTCTTGTAGCAGCTCTGGACACCAAATCCTCGCACATCCATCTCCTAGCGTTTCGGGTTCCCAATCTGCGGGTCCATTTTGCGGGAAAATAGTTTCTTGAGTCGAAACGATGAGGGCTTTGTCTCTCGACGATAACAAAAGACTCAAACAAATAAGATGATCTTCACGGGTCTGCATGTGGCGAATTAAAGTTAAAAGACGCACGCAATGCGGATCTTGCGCAGGATTACTAAATTTTTCGATGCAAATCCACGATGAAAACGAAAGTCCTGTCTGGGGTGGGAAAATTCGGTCACCAGATCCGATTCCACCGACTATCGACACCTCCATTCCTCCGCGAACCATTCCGGAGCCGACGACAGACGGACCGCCAGCACTTTGTGGCGCGATACTGGGTAAATATAAACAACCGAATCCTTCCATGTTCATATCGAATTCAACGAAAGGAGGAACTAAAGCGGTTCCATTCATACGAAAATCTCGAGGAGTAGTCATGGACACGAGTGTTTTGACTCGAGTTAGAAGAACCGGACCGCCTTCTTTTTTCCCACCATTTTTATCATCTGTCGTAATATTTTCTTGTTTACAACAAAGAGGATTGCTCAGACGGAAAAAATTCCTGAAAAAAAATTGAAAATAAATTTGAAATATATTGATAATAATAATTAAAGTTGGACAACCTTAGATCTTTCGGTTCTAATGCTTGAGCAGCTAATCGTTCAAAAATATATTGCAATGGAGGATGTAAAAAATGAGATTCTTCCTCGAGTGCTGGCCGACATAAATCTAGCAATTGACTCGGCATTCCTACTTCACACATCACTTGTTGATTTCGTTCGCTTCTCATCAACGATCGAAGAACTTCGGCAATGTACAGTTGAAGCGTTAAAGCCATTTGATTGGCATCTTCGAGAACGATCGACGATAGCAAATGCAAAATTCCAACAACCACATCGGGATATACAATTATCGGATCCGGCGCTGGTGGACTGAAGTTAAGTGCTTGTATGTTGCTACGTCGATTAGAGCCGGGACTTCGATCCACGCGCTCAGAGCGAATGTGTTTGAGAGATGGTGAGATGGGAACAAAATGCAAAGTAGTGTCTGGTCGATCAAAAGCGTCTAAAGCCATGTCGTAAAGTAGACGAATCATTGTTGTTGCCATAAATAATTGTCGTGGAATGTTCGTTCTCTCTCGCCCGGTTTTGTTGCCAATAAAAATGTTGTGGAAAGCTTCATCGTTAACGGGAACAAAATTCGTAACGCAACGCAGTTCAGTAATTTGTGAAAAACATCCTAGTAAGCGGATACTATCGGAAAGACTAGTATAGCAGATCTGAAATATTATACATTATAGAAAAATAGAACAAATTACTACTAGTTTTTATTACAAAAATAACCATTTATTTACCTCTTGAGCAAAGAATTTCGCGTTAGCAGGTTCGAATCGCATTGCAACGGTTAAAGTAGTTAAAACTATTCGAAGCAAACTTAAAATTTGTTTTTCTTCAACTTCGTTTTAAAACAAACAAAAATTATAAATTAAATTCAAATAAATTAAATAAACTATTAATTAATTATATTCAATTACTTGAATTCCACGGAGGTTTAGGCGGAGTTGATAAACAACCTTCCATAGAAACCAAAACAGACATCACGTATACGAAACCTCCAACTTTACGAAAAACCGTACGAGTGCGATGACTCTCACGTAAGACAACGAGTAATGCTTTTAAAATATGCGTTTTGAGTTCGAGTGCAGTTACGGGTGCTGTGTGCATCATAGCGAGGAGCGTGCCCATGTCGTCGTCACCTCCGTTGCATAAAACTAATTGTTGAACTATATTTAAAGCTTGTTGCCGGCAATCGAGATAAGGAACCATATTGTGAGCACAGCGAGCACCACCACATTCACGAAACACATCTATTAAAGTGTAAAAATAAGTTTCTCCAAAATATTTCCTATTTTATTTTATTTGAAATTATTTTATTTACCCGCGTTATTGGAATTACCACTGAGAATGACTGCAAGCGCATCCATGACTAGAGAACCGAGAATGTACGATTGTCTGTTTTTGTTTTCTGTCTCTGAAATTCAAACTATAGTAAATTTAACACTCATTTGTATTTAATCGTTTATACCCTCAATGTTTTCGTTCTCCGATTCTTTTAATAAAGCTGCGTATCGATGTAAGCAAGTGACTATTACTTCGAGTAACCCTACTTCACGGTACACGTCTTTAAAAATAGCATTATGTTTGACAAATTTAAGTAGGGTTTGCATACATGCGATACTAAACTCCACAGAACTAAAGTAAATAACGATCAAATTAATCGAATGTATAATTCGCTTATGGAAAATCATTCCTTACCTCTCTGCTTTGAGTAAAAGACTTAAACTGATGAATTCCTTGCATGGAATAAATTTTAAATGAAAGACTATAAACTCGAGCAAACCGAAAAACTTCATCTGAAAACAATATTTATTAAAAATTATCACAACTTAAAAAATATATATATATATACTTGAACGTCGGATGATTTTAGATGAATTTTTTCCGCTAATTGCGAAAGTGCATATTGCGGTTCTAAAATAAAATAATTGGCGTCTTCCGAATTATATATACCGCTGATGACATCCAGAACAACGTTACTTAAATACGATGTGTTTGATTTCAAAAAAACCGACTGCAATACTTGGAATGCTTGTACATTACGAACACTCATTCCTATCGAAATAATACAGTGTGACATTAATAAAAAAACGTAATAAAAAGAAGAGATTAATTAATTGAATCGAACCTCGACCGCTTGGATAAGGCAGCTGAAAACCGGGAATTTGAAAAAGCGAACCTGTCGTGCTAGCTTGACTCGGTTTCAACTCGACAAATCCCGACGTAGTAAGAGAGGCAACGAGAAAAACTAAATTTCTCAATGCTTCCTTTGCTTCATCGTTCTTGTCCTGTTCTAATCGGAGAAGAAATTCCGACACGAAAATGTATCCCTGACATGCACGGAAATCGTCCAATAAAGTCTGCGATACTTCCGCAGAGTCTTTTAGAAAACAAAAAATAGTGACGAACATTTCAACAATTTCTAAAGGAGACAGTTCTTGTACTCTCTGCATGTTATCGACGCACAAGGCAACGCATCCTTTATCTAAATCAAACAATCAATTAAAATTTCGTTAAAGCAACTTTTATTTTAATACAGCTCACGATGAATGTATGTTATGACTGGCGGACTCAGTCCGTGCCTAGAAAGTGTCACGAGAACTTCGGCGGCACTTTTTCTCCACGCTACGTTCGGGGGAGGACACCAACTCGTTACCGCACTAAACAGTAGCGTTAAATCATCTTTCCTCGCCAATTCTTCGGCTGCAGCTGTGTGGGATGTCAAACGAATAAGAACCTTCGATAGAATAAAATAACAAATCAATAATGATTTGTAAAATCAATACATGTGGAAATTTCAAATTTACTTGTACAAAAATTTTCTGTAATAAAATTCGTCTCTCTTCGGCAGTGAATTCGCTTTGCTGCGGTTGATTTTTAATCTCTTCCAATTTGGGTAAATCAAAAAACAAATATAAACATTTGACTAATGTCGATGGTAATGACGCTGCAGTCAGTACCTAGAAAGAAATTGATTACAATTGATATAATTATTCTAATTGAGTATTTACTTCGATCAAAGTTTCATCTCCAGATGCTAATAAATTGATTGTAGACAACAGCATCCAACCGTTGCTACTTTCTTCGGTGCTTTCTATTTCCAAAAATTTGACTATTGCCAAACTAGCTGCTTCTAAACATCGTATTCAATTCGAAAATCAAATATATGTCCTTAGCAAATTTAACGTCAATAATACCTGTACTTTGATTCGACGCTCTTCTTCTGATTTCAGACACCATCAGTTTAGCAACTTGTTGACAAAATGCCAACACGTCTCCGAATTTTTCCGTAATATCTTTGGCAGGACAACTTCCAAACACCTGAAAAAGAATCATTCATTCATTCATTCTGACTTGCCAAATTACGTGTCAACAAAAAGGTTTACTCTGCAAAAAAGAGGCAACATGTTGTACAGATGATCTTCCTGCTCTTTTTGGGAAAACGGCACTTGAGGATGAGAATATTCTGAGAATAGCTTCTTCAAATGCATCAACCCAAGAGCTGTATGTTGTGCATTTTGCTGCGGATTTGCCACTGCCATTGGCCTTGCAGGCCCCACCAGTAATTTTCGCATAATATTCATCATTAACGGTAGATTTTTTTTTTCACCACTTTTCGCGTGACTGGCCGATCGGCCTCGCGTTTACGCGGTCATCAAGCCATTTCAGCATAAATTGATACGTTTCTTAGGGAAAATAGGGGACAAAACTGACATGTATATTTCTACTCGATCGTCAACCATTTTCCCCCATAATGCATTGCTAGTGACGCAAATAACAAAATGCCTCTAATTTCTAATTGTAGTTCAGTTTTTGGTTGTTGTGTGGCGGTAGCTTTGGTGAAAAAATTTTCTCAATCTCAAGTTAGAAAATCGAATTTTAATAATTATTTAACGTTAAATTCAATAGCATTAAATAAAAAATAAAACAATGTTGCTAAAAAAGTTTAATGTTCATTTAGTCATCAAAAATTGCCATAGTAATTTGAGTATCTGATAAAATGTGGCAGCACTTGTCAAACGGCAAATTATTTTGATTCTGTTTTTCGTTAAAAAACTCAATATTTTAATCACTAAAGAAACTTAAAATAGTACACTTTCTGATTTTAATTTTAGATAATAATAATTATTATAAATATATATAATATTGCGATAAAAATAATTTATTACTTTAAAATTAAACGAAGGTTGGCATAATTATTTGTATAAAATCTATAGCTATCAAAATTATGACAGAAAACAATTTCAACATAAAAAAAAAATTATATACATTTAATAGAATGTATGATCCTTAATCGTAATAAAATGATTACATTTCATTTTTGTTCATGTTGTTGATCAGAAGTATCTTTGCTTATTTGATTTCTTTTTACTTTCTTCATGAAATCCCAATTTAAAGTCTCGGTCCGAGTGATGTCAAGATCCGCAAATTGTGTATGCCATCTGAAATAAAACAATACATCTTAAAAAAAACTGCAACGTATTAAGCAATTTCATTTAACATCAAACCCACTTCGCCCTCAAATGTTGATTTTCTTTTATAGTTTTCAACGAATCTTCAGAAACTTTATTCACAATGCTTTTTAATGAAACTGGTTCGTAAACGGGTAAATCACCACCTGAAAGTAAAATTATAAATTTCATTTTCTTTAAAAAAAAGAAAAAAGAAAATACAAATACCCGAACAAAGTGATGACGACAAACTACTGTTTGCTCTTTCGTGTTTCATAGTTATCTATAATTAAACATCAAAATTAATGCATATACATGATTAAGCAAATAAATAGCGTACCAAAGAATTAAATGCTTTCCAGATCAGCCCTTGGCGATCAATTTGTAATGACATTAAGCGCTTACTGGCATTTTTGATCGAATCCATAATACGATCAAATGGCAATAAAGCCTTACAAATGTGTTGTTTACAATCCTGATTTCTTCTACAAATAGAGTTGTGATACTTAATTGATTCATTCTGTAATCTACAAACACTTACTGCAGACGAACAAAATGTTGCTTCATTCTAGTCTCTCTCTGATTGATGCATTGCGTTAGAATATCGGCCATGCACTTTCTTTCAGTGCACAGCACACGCCGTTCTAGTTTCAAGAAAATAAAACTTTACAATTGTCCATTATTTAATTTAAAAAAAAATTACCTTTCAGTTTGCTTCGAAATGCAGTGTATGTTTCTACTGCTCTTTTATATCTGTCAAACAATTTCACATTAAATCGAGAAATTAAAATAAACACGAGTAGCTCACAATTCATCAATGTCCGCAATAGATCCAATGTCCTTATTGCAAAACCTTTGCCGTAAATCGACTGTAATCGCATTTGTAGTGATTTCCTGCTTCGTAACAACATCTTGCTGCAAGTAACTACGTTATTTAGTTTAATTCGACATAAATGTATTATTTACCAACTGATCGACTTCTTTAGCGATATCTTCCGATTGATTAAAAAGCGATTCTTCTAACTGATGAGAACCTTATTGCAAAAATAAAAAATAATAAAAATTTGCTTTCTGTTTTTTAAACCAATCATTTTATACTTATTTGATGCGTGGTGTTTGCAAGATCATAAGCTGCTTTGTCAGCATTTACACTACAAAAAAAGGAAGCAATCTATGAGATTGAATATTATCGTTTGATTTGAAATAACGTATACCATTCTTGATAAAACTCCAATTTGGCTCTTAATTTGTTCATTTCTGATGTCATTTCCTTAACCTTTTGAACCATTGAAGAATTACACAACACGAGATAATTCCTGTCAGCAAAATGGAAAATATTGTGTATTTGTTTATTTATGAAATTCTATTATAATACTTCAAGACTTCAAAAGCCTGCATAAGTCTTTTCTCCAATTTCATTTCCATAGCAATAAAATAAAATGCGTGTGACCAGACTCGTAATTGGTTCTAAATAAAACAATTTCTTAGTAAAAATGACAAATTAATATCGATAAAAGTGTAACTAACTCACTTCACGATCTAAGTCAGTAGATTCGTCTGCGGCCATTATTCCGGTAACTAGAGATAAATCTGGATACTTAACACGATTAACGTCATACTTATTTTTAAAAAAGATAAAGCAGATCCATTCTTCATCGTCCATCTAGAATTTGTCAAAATTAAAAATTAAATCATCAAATTTTTAAAAATAATATTCCACGTACAAGATCACTGCAATGCAAATCAGTCGCTGGTTGATCGTCGGTTATAACATCGCCACGAGGTAGAAAACAATCGAAATCTTCACGCGAAACATTTAAATCACGACACAACCGTTCCAACACATGTTGCGTTAATGTGTTCTCTTCTATTTCGTAGGAAAACAATTCTCCTGTTCCCACTACAAAACAATGCACAATCTAAAAACACACATATTAAAACTTGTATTCAAACTTTAGTTGTGTATTAATACTTTTTTCTTTAATATTTCTTCGAGCAAAGAATGAGTTATAAATCGTTTTGTGCCGCTGGTCACATCGATTCCTCTCTTGTATGGTTTCCATTCTAACATTACTCGCAACCATTTTTCTATGTGTATAACGAAAGGTCTAAATTCAATAAAAAGAATTGTTAAAAAAAATAACCTTCTTTGTAATAATTCTGTACTGTACTTTGAAAGATGATTTTCTTTAAAAATATGTTCAGAAAAATTAATAATTCCACCTGATGACATATAAACGCAAATATCGGTTGATTTTTTCCTACAAACATGTTTCATCCTACGAATACAGTAGTAAACAAATTAAAATATTAAATATTAAAATATCCTACTCAACTTACCATTCTGCAGGAGCCAGATTGGGTAAAAATGGACGTACACCCACCATGCATTCGTGCGCTACTAAACCTAAGCTCCAGTAATCAACTGTACACGTATATTCCTGACTCATAAATAATTCTGGAGCCTGTAATCAATCATTGCAAATTTACTTTTGACAAAATTTCCAAATCACAAACTCACCAAATATTGTAGAGTTCCTACGAACGATGTACATACGCTGAGTTGATCCAATTCTTTTGCGTAGCCAAGGTCAGTTAATTTATACACAAACTAAATAAAACATTTTAAAAAATTAACACATTTACATTCATATAATAATTCTAAGCTCACTTTTCCTTCCACATCTTGAACCATTATGTTTTCGGGCTTTAAATCTCTGTGAATAATTCGCCTGGAGTGTAAATAGTTGAGTGCGCAACTGATGTCCCATACTAAGTTACGAACTTTAGTTTCCGAAATTCCACAACAGTTTTCGGCATTATTTAGTATCTATAAAAATAGTTAACGCGTTTATTTAATTAAGTTAATTTAAGAAAAATGATTATGATAATGTAATTGACATTCACCTTTCTCAGATCACCTTTAGAGCAATATTCCATCGCTAATACTGGCATTTCACCTGGAGCTACATCCAATTCTTGCGGAATTTGTAAAGCTTTGACAACGTTCGAATGATTTAGTTTTTGCATGATTTCTACTTCTAGATTCCAACGTTCCTTATGCTTAGGAGTAATTATAGGATCATTTCCTAAGCGACATTTCTTGACTGCCAACCTTTCATTCGTATTCTGTAATAATAACATGAGTGAGAATTTTTTCAAATACAAACTAACACTTTTCTACCTTATTTCGCCACAAACTAACGGTACCAAACCCACCGGTACCTAATACTTTCTCTACTATCCAATCTTTAGTTTCACAAAGATCAGTCATATTAGACGTTGTTGTTATTAGAAATTTATGTCTGGATTATTTAAAAACATCAAGGTCAGCCATTTTAAAAATTTCGCCCTCTACGAGTATTAAGATGAACTAACAATATTTATTTATTAGTGAGTTCTAACTATGTACAATATTACAAATAATGTCTTTACACGCTTGTTAGCAAATTCGGGTTGTCTTTATCACCAGTGTTGGTTTGAATTTGTTCATAAATAAATTGATAAAGTTGTTTATCAGTTGAATTGCATTTCACTACTTGATGATACAAAAGTAGTAAATTCCATAAACAACCTACAAATAAAATAAAACAGAAAGGATTATTATTATCATTATTAAATCGATAAAGTATTCGTTCTCTTACCAACGGTAACATTTTTGCTGATAAGAAATTTGTGCATTTGATACATTTCCCGGCAAGAATTGGAATTGCTAAAAGTGAAATACGCCACATCGCGGTTGCATTCGGCCGCAGCAATCAACTGAAGCAATAATTTTAAGTGTGGATCACCGCGATAAACGCCACAACCCCAATTACCAGTGGCAACTGCTGGCAATGTTGATTCAAACGAATTCTCATCATAAAACCCACAATAAGCCTAGAAAAAAATGCGATTTAAACAAGTTGGTTTCAATGCAACAGATTGAATTTACCTTGTTTATCTCTCGCGTTAACCACTTTTCTTCAAATTGATCCTTGGATTGTTTAAAATAAGTCGCATCAATGGCAACAATCTGATTCAGACGACGATAATAGCAATCCCTAAAAAATGAACGGATTAATCAGACGTTAAATATTTTTCTAGATAAATATCACCGTACTTGAGTGTTGTATCTAAAAAATCGCCATCCCAAATAAAATCATCCGAATAACCTTTGTATCGACTGAATCGTTCGCAACCAGTGATTATTAAGCATTCGTTGTCGCAAAGTGCTTCGGTAAATAAACGAGAAATAATAAGTTCGGGGCAAATAACGAAACG
>JAQFZN010002273.1:0-11913 GCA_034687075.1 Geophilus carpophagus | reverse complement strand
TAATAATATAAACAAAGCTATTTTTGCGCCCTCTCGTGATAAAATAACAAACTGTGAATTTGACCAGTCCCGTCACAGTTTTAATGAAAACTTGCGGGTTCGTCAGTTTTAACCTGAATACTTTCATGTGTGTTACTCAATGTTCTTTTCTCCAAGTGAATTTGTCGTAAGTACAACATCTATTTGTTGTTGTTATAGTTAGTGCAATAACATAACAACACAACAATTATTAAGTTCGTAGCCTTTGGTGTTAAACATAGCTCTGCATACCTTACTTGATTTGTTCATCTTAGCTAGTCAAAGTCAGAGGGTATAAATAAGAAGAAATAAAATAAATAAAAGCTTTTGTCAATTTCTTGCTATAGACACTGTGAAAGAACTTAGATTGGTGATTTAAGATGGCTGACAATCAAACCAAAATTTCCCATGATGCACTGGAGTCGTTGACAGAAAACAAGAACGACTTTACAACAAATTTTCTGTACACAACATGCCAAGATGTGACAACTTTATGACGTCACCACAAGGAATTTACACGTTTTCCGTATTATTCTTGTTTCAATAAAATGCCCCAACCATCCTCTGCTATCAATTGTGAGGGATTTTGATTAAATGTAAAATGATTAAGGCATAACACAAACAGTTTGAACAAATTGAATATAATATAAGAACAATAAAATATTCACAAAAGGGATAATAATTATATGAGCACACAGTCAAGCTTAATCCTTTAGCTTAGACATCCGTTCATGGCAAAGAAAACTTAGTGAGTACTTACTCAAAACATAACGTCATTCGCATAGGGGCGATTAGACTCTAACACATTATATTAAATTAATCTCTAAAAACAAATTATGGCGCAAACAATTATGCCATTATGTTTAACCAACACATTCCCATCCAACAAAAATAACCGAGAAAAAAGATCTGTAGCGTTGCCATGCACACAACCGGAAATGGCTTGCAAAAATAGAATTTTCAAACATTTTATCAATGAGGCACACACCAGTCACACAACATGTCTGCACATCTAACATACCCATGAACTTTTAGACTATTCCTGGCAAGGTATAGAAAAACTTCCCAGAGAAGAAGAGTCTTGTATCAGCCCTAAATGACAGTCCCCAGGCCTCACAAACAGCATGGGGGATGAGAGGGGACTCTTTCTTAACCATGCAAGTGTCTCAAAAGTCAGGCTTTTGACCAATATACTAATCTGTTGCTCAGCTGACCGTCACTGGCAACGAGCAGCTTCTGTCCAACAGTCCCCTTGAGGTTGCACAATGTGCTCAAAATTTAAAATAGAAGCACTCTTAGCTCAATTCCCCACTTGACTCTCGAAAATAACAACAGGACTCCAGCACCCCACAAAGTTGTAGTCCAAAAAACTCCTGTCAAACACTATAATTGACCAAATTTTAGCAGACTAAAATTCATTGAGAACTCAATTTAAAATGAATTAAAAAATGCATTGAGATAATCCATTCACTTCACTTGAGACCCTGCTCATCAGTGAAAACTGCCATTCTACACAACATGGTTCCAGCACCATACCAAAGAACAAAAATAATCCCTTATGCAAAACACACAAGGTGGTTGCAGTGCATAGTGCACCAAGTAACCAATTTAATTTTATGCGAAAAACAATAAAAAAAATTATACTTAAGTCCTTAGTTCAATCCTGGACAGGCCCACAATTGTGATGACCAAACTTGGGGTTCAAGACAGGTAGAATCGTGCGGATACATGTGAAATAAGAGAAATCCATCACCGTACAAATAGATAAATGGCCTTTATTGTGTGTCTAGAGAATTTCTGTGTAACATAGATGCTTTCTAGCATCCAACTGAGGTGTCAGTGTTTTTCAACGTCTACTCATAAATTGAGGCCAAGGGCCAGGAACCGTGATGACTAGAATAGAGAGTTGGTCAGGCCTTTCCTTCCTCATCCTACTTTTTTTGCTATGATTTTCTCTCAAAAGAATGCTAACTGGCAGCAGTGCTCAACTCTGTCCTTTCTTATAGGACTGTCTCCTTCTAAGGTCTCTTCTTAACTGACCGCGTTCTTTTACCATCCCTGGATGAGAAGACAGAGTCAGTGAGTCAACACTTTCTTACCGTGACGAATGGGACACCTCTAGGGGTCTATCTGTCACAAATGTATAATACTAATTATAGGCAAATCAGTTAAATCAGTGTTTTCCAACATTTTTTGTGCCATGTCTCGTCTAAGCTTTTCTAAAATTCTTATGCCCCTTATGTAATATGAAGTGTTTCAAAAGTTTAAGTAAAATGATTTTTTTCAATTATTTTTTTACTGTGATGTAAAATGACTTGTAACTTGGTATGATTGAACAATGCACATTGTTTTATTACTGTAAAAATTTATAAGCAATTATATTAAACTAATTTTGAAATAATGACATTCTTAGAAATTTTATACAAAATGTCTGTTTCAAAAGTTTAGGTAATTTGTAGAAAAAAAGCACAAAAACATTATTAATTTTAATTTTTAATGGTTAATTTATTTTTCCTGACATTTAATTACATTATACAGCTGGTTTAAAATAGAATTTGTTAAAGTTTGTAGTATTTTAGGTTTTTAACGACACCAAATCTTTTTAATTGCATTTTTTAAACTACAGAACAAAACTGCCATCCTGTTGCAAATATTTCTCAAATCATTATGCTTTATAAATTTTGGAATTAATATGTCTGGGTCCTATGCAGGACACTTTATAACATTAATATTTTGAGACTAGAGTCAATTTTGAGTGGATTTTGATGAATGAATTAGAGTATTATGTTACAAAATGTCAAATTTGGTCCACCAATTAAATTACATATAGGAAAAAAAATGATTTTTAAGAGTATTTTGGTAATTTCCTGACTTTTGCCAACCAGAATGAAAAGATGTACTACAAATTTGATTGAAATAAAAGGCACTGTAGACCATTCTTGATCCATTACTTCATTATCCATTCATCACTCAATTGTCAACTGTGTCATACTCTTAATATTTTTTTAATTATGCCAATATTGATTTTATCGATCAGATTTATCCAGATTTCAGTTTTTCATCATTGATAATAAAAAAAATTAAGTAACAATATTCATCTTACTAGGACTTATCTATTCAGATCTAGACTAATCTTACTAGATAGTTAAGGTGATTTTTGACATATTTTTATCAAAACTGTATTTTTTGATTATTTTTTGATTACATAATAAACTGTTGATTTTGAAACATTAAGGTCAGATTTTTTAAAAATTTGTTTATGAGATATGTTCTGAGACAAAGCCAGCCAAAAAACACATTTCACATCTACAAGTGACATCCCTTTTGCTATTCCTGATTAAGAAGCAGATTTAATTTTACCTATTCTTGCTACACCTTTGTAAATCCTGAATGCTGACCTTTTAATCATCTGAGAAATTTCACTAATCTGCTGTCTTTCTAATTTTAAAATGCCACATTTGAATCACTTATTAATCCTTAACATCATTTTTTTTCATGATAAAAACATTATGAATTTTTTTAAATTATTAAAATAGAATGATACAATCCTGATTCAATGTGATGTAATGCATTAAACCAGTTAAATTTACTAAAATTAAAAATTAAAGATAAATTTATGAAAATTACCTAAACTTTTGAAACAGCCATTTTGTATGAAATTTTAAAGAATGTCATTATTTCAAAATTGATTTAATATAGTTGCTTATAAATTTTTACAGTGATCAAGCAATGTACATTGTTCAATCATACCAAGTTACAAGTCATTTGACTTCATAGTTAAAAAGATATTTAAAAAAAATCATTTTACCTAAACTTTTAAAACACTTTATACATAATTTTTAATACTTGTATTCCAAAATTTAATTGTTCACTGAAGAAACTTAAATGATAGGTTTTAAAAAGAAATCACTAGGAAATTGTTGAGGAAACACAGTAAGTAAATTTTTAAAACATATAATAGAGAACTGAAATTCAAGTACCAAATAATTTTAATAAAAGATTTTTCTATATTATTTTAAATATTAATTATTTGTTACTTAAAGTTAGTGAGATTCTTGCAAATTGCCCCCTTTTACAATTAAATTGTCCCCCTGTAGGGGGTAGGCCCCATGTTGGGAAACACTAGCTGCATTCTAAAGCATGAGTTTCTCTTGTGTCTCTAGTGTTGTGTTAATTGTTATAATGTCATTTCCTTTCTTGTGCTTGTTTCTGCAGCTAGTGTTAGCTAAAAAAAAACACGATTCAATTCATGTTTTAAGAGAAACAACACAAGCACGTTTGATTTTCAGTGCTGTCAATCTAAATTTGAATTTGGACTTGATTATTTTAAAGATAATTATTGTTTTAATTTTTTATATAATGCTTAGTTATATCTATATGACATTGTAATAAATTTATAGAATGAGCAAAAAAGCAGGTAAAAAAGGATCATATTCTGAGAATGACAAGCAGCCATCTTGAACTCTGGTTACCAAAAAATAGAACCAGTTAAACTGATCATATTTTTTTAGCTAAATTATAGTAAAAGACAACTTAAAACAAGTGTTTAACAAACACATTCCTTAAATGCCCAGTGTTACTGCTAAAACAACACTGACTTAAAACAGGAAACAAGAGAAATTGAGTTTTGGAATGCAGCTACTGAGTTAAATCATTTTAAATGTGAGATATTTTATTTGTTTAATGTAAGGTTTTAGTGATAACCTTGCAATAAGGATATAATGTCATATTCTCCCCCTATGTAGATAAAGGTTTAAATAAAGATTAGGAACACTTCCTGTTATGTGCTTCCCCGAAAACCCAACAGGTTATGGGCTCCAGCAAGTATGGTCACTGCAATATCTGAATCCAGCATAATCCAAAGCCATCCATCCATCTAAACAAGTTAGAAAGTTAAAAATGGCAAAAACAATTTAGTTGCAAATGTGCAATTTAGAAATTTTGGAAGATGATAATTATGAAACATGGCATAGACGGACGAAAGGAATTCTCTTTGTAAATGGGGTATGGGACCACGTGCATAAGAAAACAGAATGACCAACGGGTGAAGACAAAGCAAATGAACAAGCTGAATGTGGGATTAAATTGACGATAAAGCAAATGTGCCTATAACAATGAGCTTATCCAGAAGTCAATTTTCCCACATAATGGATAAAGATACTGGGGCTGAATTATGGACAGCAATAAAAAGCATCCACAAACCAACAGGACCCACAAGGCAAGCAGCCCTAGTAAGAAATTTAACACAAGAACGACGGGGATTTCCCTCTACCTAAAACAACAGAAACCGGTCAAAATGACCTATGTTGTGATAATATCACAAAAAATATCATTGGCTAAGAAAAAATGATTTTATTGGATAATAAAATCATTCTTTTGTTGCACGAGCATTGCCATGTATATATAAACACTGTATATATTTGTTATTTGCATATATATACATACATCCACTCTGAGTCCCAGTGACCTCTAGCGGGCAGAGCCTGAAAAGCAGTCACACATGTACAAAGCAAAAATGCCTTATATAGGCAAACAGACATTTGAATTAGCATACACAGCTTTAGCAACAACTCATTTAATCCTACTTGTCCTACAACTACATATTAATATTTTGATGTTTATGCAAAACTTTTTCTGTCACAATTGAAACCAGTCAAAATGACCGGTTTCAGTTGTTCTAGGTAAATTGTGTTTTAATTTGTTGATTTTTTTACAAAATATTATTATTGCTGATTTATGATATAAAGCATCATAAATCGGCTAAAGGAAAAAAAATCATCAAAAAAAACATTGTTTTTTATAGCTGCTGTTGCTTCAAACAGCTCTACCGGTCATTTTGACTGGTCTTATTGTTATAGTGTTAAAGCAATCGAAATTAGACACCACAAACAATGTTCAAGATTTTCTAAGCAAATTTACGAAAAATGCAGCAAAGTCGCAAGAATCTGGTCTAAAATTAGAGGACAAATTGAAAGTATACTTTTTATTAGAAACGCTACCAGAAAGCTTCAATATGTTTTGTACGGCAATGGAATCACGCGACAATTTACCAACTTTTGAAGTAATGAAGGGTAAAATTATTGAAGAAGCAACAAAACAAAAAAATTCTGACTGCAAGAATTTAACCAGAAGTCAAGAAGCATTCGTGTCAAAAGGAAGCAATTGGAAAAAGAAAAATTATCCCAAGAAAAAAAATCGAAATGAACAGAAATTCCAAGGCAAGTGTTTTAATTGCAATAAGTATGACCACCGGGCCAGCAAAAGTCGGAATATTATTGAACCAAAGGGAAAAAGTGCAAAAGTCAATGCATTTGTTGCTCCTGCATGTACAGCTGAGAAAATTAATTCAAACAAATGGCTTTTCGTTAGTGGTGCTACATCACATATGTGTTTTGACAAATCAAAATTTGTGGACTTAGATTTAACCATAAAATGTAAAATTCGCACAGCTAACCCTAAAGCGCTCATATAATGTAAAGGAATTGGAACTGTAGTAATCAACGTTAAAATTGGAAATGTGATTAAAATGGTAAAATTAAACAACATTTTATACATGCCAGCGATGGATAAAAATTTATTTTCCATGACACGCATTTTGATGTTGGGATATCAACTGTACTCAACAAAGAATGGTGACATATTAATCAAAAAAAGAGGTAAAAATGACGTTAAACTAAAAGCAGTGTTCATAGGAAAATCATTAATAATAAGAGATGTCAGAAAAGAAAGTTCAAAAATTGCGATAGCCAACAAAAACAATTGGGCAACGAGTTGGTATTGCAGAATGAGACATCTCAACCTTAATGACATGAAGAAGCATATGAATAAAGAAATGGTCAATGAAAAAATAAAAGAATTAAAATGCAAAGTTTGTAATCTTGCAAAAATCACACAACAATAATATGAAAATTCCGAAACAAAATTGAAAGAATTACTACAACTGGTTCACACCAATATCTGTGGACCAATGAGAACACATTCAAAGGGTGCTGCCTATTATTTTGCAACATTTATTGACGATAAATCAAGAATGATTGAGACAGTATTTTTGAAATATAAAGGTGAAATATTTCAAAAATTTGTGGATTTCCAGAAAAGAGTGGAACATGAAATGGGAAACCTAATCAAAACTTTGAGATATGACAATGCTAAAGAACTTTGTGGTAAGGAATTTTCCATCCATTTGAAGAAAATCAGGATAAAATGGCAATTTAGTGTTGAATATACCCCTCAACAGAATGGAGTTGCAGAATGGGCAAATAGTACTTTGGTAAAAATGGCTAGATGTTTAATGATAGAGTCTTCATTTTAAAAAAATATGTGGGCCAAATTAATTAAAACTGCAACTTATACAAGGAATAGATGCCCCACGAAAATTCTAAATGACAAAACATCTCACGAAATATGGTACGAGAGAAAATCAGATGTACGTTTTATGCGGATGATCGACAGCAAAGTGATAGCACTGAAAAAGGGACCGCATCGAAGTGATAAGTTTGATCCAAAGAGAGAAGAATTTTGTTTAGTTGGATATTGTGATGAATCTAAAGCTTATAGTTTAGTCAATATGATCATTTGAAATATTGAAAGGAGGTGCGATGTACTATTCCATGAAAACATAAAAAACGGCAAAACATTGAACAGTGGAATGTTATCAACTTTAATAAGCAACAAAATTATTAAGGTTGATGATGAAACAATAGCTTCTAATAACCAACGTAAAAACAATTCAAACAAAACACTTGCAATATCAACAACTAATGATGGCGATGATAGTACTTTAGAAATAGATGAATCAGAAATTGAAACACTTGAAAATGTAATGCCAATAAATGAACAAACTGTAACAAAAAAGAGGGGACCAGGAAGACCATCACTCGAAAAAACAGGAAAATGAAGTTGTCTACGTAAGATTTACAATGAATTTGATGAATTTGCACGTTTAGCAGTTGGCTCTGCCCCTTCTGATCCGATTACTGTCAAGGAGGCGATGAAAAGAAGCGATGCTAATGAGTGGAAAACAGCAATGAAAAGTGAATATGAATCACTGCAAGAAATGAAAACTTGGGTGTTAACTGAACCACCATCAGGCATTAAACCAATCTTGTGCAAATGGGTATTTAAAATAAAACAAAATCTGGACAGATCAATTGCAAGATACAAGGCAAGGTTTCATGCAAAAGAAAAGACTTGATTACTCTGAAACTTATGCTCCAGTTATACGACAAAGCACTATTCGAGCATTAGCAGCATTGGCAATAAAGTACAAATTACATGTGCACCAAATGGACGTCATCACTGCATATATTCAAGGAGATTTAGAAGAAACTATTTATATGCAACAGACAGATGGATTCATCAAAAAGGGTAAAGAGAACAAAGTGTGTTTAGTGAAAAAATCATTATACGGTCTTAAACAATCGGGTCACCAATGGCACAAGAAACTATTGAATTTCTTAATCAAAGAACTAAAATTCAAGAAGCAAACATATTGATATGCGTTACCACTTTGCTCGTGATATTCAGAAAAAAGAGAAATGGAAGTAACCTACAAACCAACCGAAGAAATGGCAGCGGATATTTTGACAAAGGGTTTAACAAAAATTTTGTGCTTCCTTGAAAACCCAACATTTAAGGATATAGAAAAATAAATGTGATGAATGAAACCAACAATATCATATAATTGATGTACAACACATTTTGCTTTTCGTTTACTCTCGTTATTACAAAAATGAATAATAAGAGCTATAAGTTGATATATTATCTGTGCTGTTTGGCAGAAAAAAAAATAATTTCAAAATATTTAGTTTTTTAGATGAATTTTCAATGTCGATGTGAATTGCAAATGGTAAGAAAAGATATTGAGAAGCTTTTAACTTTTGATTTTGTGTCTAATTGAGAATGCGACTTGTGAATCAATTTTTGCTTAAGTTTGTTATGGTTTCACATATAGAAAATGTGAGTATGATGTGTTGCTGTGGAAATTATGATCAATTTTGTTTGTTTAACATTAGTAATCAGCACATTAATATTCATTGCAAATTAGACTGTTTTTTCTTTTTTACATATTGTTTACCAAAAATTAATTAAATTATGGTTGCGAAAACATGTCAATAAATTAATGACGTTTTATAGAATATTGTGAAATATTACACTTTATTCATCTTAAGGTGAATCAATAATTACTCGCAAAAGAAACTATTATTATTTTATAGAACAAGTTATTTGGTTTGAAATAAAATTATTGCATAGGTTAAAATAGTGGCAATCACCTACAGTAAAGAAAAAAAATATTAGAAACTTTGATTAGTATTGTAATTGCCCAATTGGCATACGCTTAATAAAGTTTGGGAATTCACGACAAATAAGCCAGATACATTAACACCAATAACGGTTGAGTGTAAAATAAGATGTATATTATTGTAAAAAATCTGAAAATAGACAGTTTATAATATAGTAAAATTCTTATCTGTAATAGGCTTTTTTTATTTACTTAAATTTAAATAGCTAATATTTAGTACGATTATTAATTTAATTACGTTTAACTACATACCTCGTTATCAGTTGTTGGCATCAAAATTGCAAACTTTTTTTTTATATTTATGGCCTAATAAATAGATACATGATTAGAGTATTTGTTTGGAATAAACTAGAAACTTTATTATCTAAATTTATTTGGTTTTTATGTGTGTATATCTGAATAAATGAGTTTTTGTTTATACGTATTTAGTTACCTTGTTATAAATATCAGCAGCACTTTTATATAACATGTAAAAGCGAATTATTTCAATGATAGGAAGTAACTTTTCATGGTGATAAGATTTTGATTCGCCTGATAATACTCGTAGAGAGAAGCAAATGTTACACATAGTTACAACCCACCATATTAATAACATTGGAGAAAATACTTCTGATACAGAATCAGATAAGAATTTTGCCCTTAGAATTTTTTTTCTTAATTTTAAAGTCTCATCTTTATCGATACTTCGCACAATATCATCTTCTATTGGCATTTCAAATATGATTTGTTGGAGATTAAGATTAAGTAAAATGCAAATGTGTTGATACAAGCAAAAGCACAAGCTTAGGAAATAATATTGTACGATTAGTTCAATCGTAACACGCATTACTTGGAATGCCATAATTATTTTAATTATTGCCATATTTTCACATATATTTTTCGATCCAAGTGTTAGATAAACACAATAATAATCTCTATCTTTTTCTAAATATTCTTTGATGTGTAATACTATTACAACAAAGTGTAGTAGTGTTATTGTAGTAAACTGAAAGACAAAATCTTTCCATTGAGTTGAAGAAAACATCTTACTTGAAGGCAAATCAGTAAAATCATTTAAAATTCCAGATATTTTACTTCTTTTACGATATAGAAATATATAAGTTGCGAATGACACCCAACACACCAAGTGAATATATATTAAAACTAAAACAACATTCATTGGTGTTTTATTATCATTGTTAGACAAATCAATAGTAAGTGCAGCAATTTCGTATATGAAATCGACTATTTGACTTGCGAGATTGAAAATAAAAAGAATAAGTATAAAATACTTAGTTTTTGTTGATGAATTTTCAATGTCAATGTGAATTCCAAATGGTAAGAAAAGATATTTGAGAAAAGTTTTACTTTTGATTTGGTATCTAATTGAGAATGCAACTTGTGACTTCATTTTTGCAGTAAGTTGTTATGGTTCACTTGCAGAAAATGTGAGTACGATGGTTGTTGTGGAAGTTGTGTAAATTAAACTGTGTTTCTATGTTTTTTTTTTATTGATTTATAGTTTACACAATTCAACTGTAATTTACAACCTGAGCATAATCAAGCTTGTTTATATATTTTTTAAAAAAGAAAGTAATTAAATTGATTAAATGTGCAACATTATGTTTAATTAAGGTGAATTTATGTATAAAATTTAATAAAATTCTGTTTTATTTTATAAATTTGTATAAATAACATTTGTATACTGCACATTAGTATTCATTACAAATTTCTCTGTATTTGTTAAGGAAATTATAGTTTTTTGTGTAGTTCCCAGCTAACATCTTATATTGGGCTGATATTGAGCTAATATTTGTTATCATTGTGGTATCCAGAGGATGCCAACTTAATTTATAATGTTGAGTTAAATTAAGATATAATATAATATTGTACGATGATTGACATTTGCTATTGTATTCATGCTTTTGTGTTAAGGAATGTAGTTCAGACATGCGGGTCACATGTCTAGCACGAGTCACAATGATGTCATCCTATTGTTATACTCAGGTGTATATAAACGAGAGAAGATGTTATTTTGTACTCCTTCTTCTACTTATACGATTTTGTAAGAGCAAGTAGCTACATGTTTATAAGGAATAAACATCACATTATATTATTCAACTTCTAATCCAGTGTACAGATCAATTATTCACCTTACATGGTAGCAGAGGATGGTTGCTGCCCAGAAACACTAAAATAGAAGAATAATATACAAACGAGCACGAAGACCAGGGAATATCTAGAAGCAAATAGGCTTACCTTCCTTGACCAACGAGTGAAAAAAATAGCAGATTTTTGATCCGCAACGAAGAACGAAGAAAACGAGTGTAAAAAGAGCAGGTAAACACTCTTTCAAACAACAAGAACAATTCAACGATGCATGACAAAGAGAGAAGATCACAAGCAATCCCAAAGCTTCGTGATAATAATTACGCGAATTGGAGCGCAAAATGGAGGCTTATATGGAACGAAAAGACATTTTCGAGTTGGCAATCGAGAAGGAAAAACCTATAAAACCTCAAAACATGGCGGTTCCAAAGTACGGGTTAAGAGCGAAAATATTCAAAGAATGGAAAAATGCCAATGCAAAGGCGCGTTGGCATATCATTGAATAT
>JAQFZN010002272.1:0-11914 GCA_034687075.1 Geophilus carpophagus | reverse complement strand
TAGATAACCAAAAGCAAATACTGTAGTAAAATTAATGATTACGTTTTGTAAAATGTTTTTTGTAAATATTTAGAATATGTATGAATATTTTTATGATTTGGAGTATTTGACTCAATTTTTAACAACATTAATTATTCCTGGTGGTGTAATCATTTTGATGCCATTAGCATCTTTAATGTCATCATTGTCATATCTATGATAATGTCAATAATCCTAAATAGCATAGACAGTCTTTTTTCCAAAACAGACTTATTTGTGATTGACTGTGATTGTAACTAGAATAGTAAAATATTTTTATAAATTGTTGGAATATTGTATTGAATTTCTTAAAACTTTTTAATGCAGTGTAGGTATATTTTAATTAAATAAAATATATGAATTCTGTTGTGTTTATAAAGTGCAAATACACAAGACCAAAAGAATTTCCATAACATCAATATAAGCTTCTGTAGTTACAACCTTTGTTAGTTGTAATAATGATTAGGGCAGAATGCCTTATGATTGTAATCATGTGTTATTATTGCAATCATGTGTTATTATTGCAATCATGTGTTATTATTGCAATCATGTGTTATTATTGCAACAGAATAAATAAAGTTTTTTTGTTTAGACAACAAGAAGGCAAGATGGCAGGTTTAATGGAGCCATCTTGCTCTTCTAGAATTATTCAATTGAAACACTGCTCTCTTATTTGACTGCAACTTATCTAGACCATGAAGATCCAAAGTTACCAAACCAACAAATTCAGTATTTAATCTCTTTGTTGGGTATTTAATCGTGTTGAAAAAGGCGGACTATTCAATTTAAAAATTCGTAAACTTACTGCAGATAATAGGCATAAATGAATATTGCTAAAAACTGTGGTTGAGAAATCTGTTAACCTTTTAATGAGAGTTTTTTGTCACTAATTCCATTAAAGTTAGAAATGTGCGCAAATTTTGGCAAACAAGTGGTAAGCAAACTGTAATTATAACCCATCACATATGATTTCACAACTGAAAATCTAAAATCTATTTTAATCACAAGAAAATGTTGTTATTAAAATATGTTATTTTGATGGCAAAAACTACATGAAAGCAAAGACTAATATGACGTCAGTGTCACCCAGAGAAGCTACACAAGCGCTACCCCAGATTAAAAAAGTTTTCTCTCTTATCCCGGCACTTTGACAATTTTTTTTATTATCATTAAAACAAATTACAGTTTTAAAATTAGAAGTTTTAGACTAAATAAAACATGGAGAATTTGAATATGTTAAAAGTTTTGATAAAAAAATCAGTGTCCATTGACCTTTAAGTCTGCCACTCAAAATAATTCATTTACTACCTTCATCCTATCATGCATGAAAGTTTTCACGTTGAAAAAACTGGTTTCATGCAGGTTGGCACATGCTGCTTTTATGCAGCTGGTACATGATTTTAACTCCTCTTCATCGTCTTCTTCTCATAGTTTTATAATAAAATGTTCCTTACATTTGTATTTTTTTTTGTTTTCTTTCGGGTACCAATCCTTGTCCCATGCTTCTTCGTATAAATTCTGGTTAATTTCGTCGTTTCTTTCTCTTTTATCATGTTGTTTGTCATTGATTGTTAACGCTGATTGTTTGCTTGCCAAACTCAAAGCACGTTGTTTCGAGAAACTTCTCTTTGGACCGCCATCTTGTTTTTTAGGAATTGCTCCTAAATTTCTCGATTTACTGGTATTTTTATTCTTTTTTCATCGTATCTCGCACTCAGTGGTCTTGTGGCCATATTTATTGCACTCGAAGCATTTCACACCGTGCAGGCATTCGTATCTAAAATGTCCTATCTCGCCACAGTTAAAGCATGTTTTTCACATCAGCCATGTTGCTCGTTGCTTTGTGAACAGAAAATATGGTCGCTAGTGATTGGCTGTAAGCTTTTGAACCATCTAGCTTGTGATTGGTCTCAGCTGTTATTAGACCCTGTCTGGCTTCATTCAGATTTAATTTTAGATAGCCAAAAGTTTCCTTACTATTTGCAAATTCTTTTCTCAATCCTTTTGTAATAAGATTTCAAGTGCAAAAATTCTCTCTTTTTTACTTTCTTTCTCCATTCTTGTTTTCAAATCAGTCCATATTGTTTTCGCCACCTTCTCGTTCCGGTACAAGCTTCTTTTCGCCAGTAACAAATATTCGATAATGTACCAGTGTGCCTTTGCATTGGCACTTTTCAACTCTTTGAATAATTTTAATTTTGCTGCATAATCTGCAGCAGCAACATTTTGTGGTTCTTTAGGCTTTTCCATTTCAATTGCCTGTTCGTAGACTTCTTGTTAACATAGTTGTTGTCATGGAGCATCGGTATGGCCTGGGCCCTTCTTTCTTCATCGTCATGCATCGTCTGCTCGGTTTTTGAAAATTTCTATTTTCTTTACTTCTTTTCTTCTTTACCTTGTTCTTTGTTTTCTCTTTGTTTCGTTTGTTAAAGAAGGTGAATCTTCTACTTCAGGATGTTCCTTGGTTCTCGTTCTTCGTATTCTTCTTTTTTGCAAATTATTCTTCTCTTTTCTTTAAATTTCAGAGCTGTTAACCATCTAATTCAGGTTAAACCATTTAACCATCCTTTTCTAACAATTGTCAGTGTGTAATGATCTTGCTCAGAAACAAAATTAAGAATAATATAAACTTTAGGTTTAATTCTTTTAAACACTAGTTTTACATCTTTGAATGTAAAGAAAAAAGTGGTTACAATAATCAAAGTTGTGACCGCCCACTGTGCCAACAGTAGAGATGTGCGCCGAGTCGGCTCAGCCGGCTCGTTATCCGCCGCTGCCCATTTTACAATAGCCGCCGCCGCCGATAGTATTTTTATGCTTAGCCGCCGCCGCCGGATTTTTTTGCGGCTGCAGGCGGCTGAAAGGATTATAAATTAATAAAAAATAATTAACAAATAAATAAACTAATATATAAACTTACAAACAAATAAAGATAAAAAGAAATAATAAATAACAATAATTGTTTTTTTAAAAGTTTCCATTGGTTGTAATTTATAGCCAAGGATTATTATTTTAAAAATTAATTTTTTTTGACATTTTTAAAATAAATTCATTTTAATTTAAATAAAAAGGAAATAAATAAAATCAAATATAAAAAAAAAATTTTGAGTCATTTTTATGGCTTAGCCGCCAGCCGATAGGAACTGGGCTATTGCCAGCCGAGCCAGCCGCCGCCCATTGACAAAAAATGAAGCTAGCCGTCAGCCGAGAAAGATAGCTCGGCGCACATTCCTAGCCAACAGCACGATGGGGATCATGAAAGACATAGAGAAGCCCCGAGGCTGAGATCCGTGGTCCAATCATGGCCTCTCCCTGATTGGCCACTCCTACCTGATGCGCACACACATCAGTCTGTTATCAACATTTAGAGAGGCAACACCTGTCTTAGCTCCTCACGGACATTAGATGGATGCCTCTAGGGTGAACAGTCTCGCTAACCGAGCACAGGCCTGTCAGAACCCCCCGACAGGTCCTGTCCCCTAAGGCACCTGAAAGATGGTCAAAACCCTGTACCTAGTACAGGACTAGGCCTAATGGAAGGCAATTGTGATCTCAGCTACGGTTGCTGACGTAGAGTGACGCCGATCCGTCGGCAGTATAATGTAGATCGATTGCAGTGGCAAGTCTCGAACGGAATAAAGTAATGTTATGTTTAAGACTAATTAATGTTGTTGTGTCGATTATTATTATGCTCCGTCCCCCTTGCTCCTCTGTCACGCCCAAACCTGACAGGAGAGCAGGTGACGGTCATAAAGTAACTTGCCTCGTTACCTCATTTCGAACATAATACAATGAGAAGCTCGTTCACGCGGCTTAAGCAACAATACATAAATGATATAAAATTCCAAATTTGAACAATAATCATACATAAAGAACAACCGTGAATATATTCTCTTTTAAACAATAAAACAATTATAAATAAATAAACAACACTTGGTATTTATTAATACCACAAAAATTGACAACAAAGTATTCACTGTATTATACTAAATAACTTTTTTTAAATATTTAAAGGCTCCATTAAAATGAGGGTCACCCTACCGACGTCACAAAACTAAAACAAAAAATCTTAGAAGAACAAATGTCGAGTGGGAAAATAATAGAATGTCCTCAACAGATGCACTATACTCAAAAAATAAAAGAAAAAAATTCATAAAAAATTTCGAAACGATAACAAATTCAAAATTAGAGCACACCTTTAAATTCAAATGCCACAACTGTGGAAAAATTGGTCACAAGTCATTGGAATGTCAATCAAAGAAGACTTCGAAACCAATAAACTTATCACGTTGCACTAAATGCAAATGAAATCTCCAAAAATGATATTAAATGGTGCCTAGATAGTGAGGCAATGACCCACATGTGTGCAAAAAGGAACAAATTTGTACACCTAAGCAAAAACAAAACGAGCACCTTAAGAGTGGCCAACAACACCACGACTAAAATTAATAGATGCGAGACCATCAAAATAAGTGTGCGAACAGACACCGAAAATAACGACATCGAATTAAAAAACATGCTTTACGTACCGGAACGAAGAATAGATCTTATGTCCGTACATAAAATAACCAAAATGAGATATGAAGTTTCATTTAAAAGATATAGAGCGATCATCTTGAATGAAAATGGAGAAATAACTACAATTGCAGAAAGGGAAGGGGACCTGTACTATGTCATAGGCATATATGACAAAATAAATGCAAATCACTGAAAAACCCAGCATTGTTAAATGGCACGAACACTTTGGCCACTTAAACGAATGTGATTTGAAACAACTTGAAACAGCAAGAATTACCATGAGATTAAAATAGATCAGAACAAAAAAATACCAAATTGCAAAATATGTGCCTTAGGAAAACAATCAACAAAACCCTTCAAAAGAAATAGCAAAATTAAAACGAAAAATGCACCTGAGATTGTTCATACCGACGTATGTGGCCCAATGCAAACCGAATCGCACGGCAAAGCTAAATATTTCATAACCTTTACTGACAATCACTCCAGATACAACAAATAGTATTTCATAAAACACAAAAATGTAGTACACCCATACCTCGTTTAACGGCCGCTCGTTTTACGGCATTTCATGTTAACGGCCTTTTTAAATTATGGCACTTTTTTGATTTACGGCCTACGATTTTCGTTATACGGCCAAAAAAAAAATTGTGTACACAGTGATTCGTTTTACGCCTTTTCGCTTTACGGCCAACTTTTCTGGAACCTATCTAGGCCGTTAAACGAGGTATGGGTGTACTGGATAAATTCAAAATTTTCAAAAAAAAAAGTGAAAATCTAACAGGAAAAACAATAAAAATAATCCAATCAGTCAATGGGATGGAATACATCAACAAAAACTTCGAAAAATATCTAAACAAGAAGAAGATACTGCATTGACTTACCGTCGAACACAAGCCACAACCAAACAACGTTGCCAAACGTGGATGACCCAAAAACCGCCAAAGAAGCATTAAACTCAAAAAATGCAAATGAATGGAAAGAAGCCATGAAGAAGGAACTGGATGCAATCAACAAAAATAAAACATGGGAAGTAGTCCAAAGACCTAAAAATCCAAAAATTGTCAGTTCAAGATGGGTCTTACGTACGAAATACAATGAAAAAGAAAAAAAGTATGCAGGAAAACTCAACTCGTAACAAGGCGCTATTCGCATAAATACGAGACGAACTTTGAAGAAACTTATTCCCCAGTCGCCAGAGCCAGCTCAATTTGACTTATTTCTGCACTATCAACAGAATTAGGACTAAAAAATGTACCATCTCGACATTGTAACCACCTACCTCAAATGGTGACCTGGACAGAGAAGTCTACATGGAGCTGCCCGGCATGATTGACGAAATCCAAGAGGGAAGGACAAGCTCAAATAAACAAGGGGGGAGACAAAGTCTGTTTATTAAAATGATCCCTTTGTGGTTTAAAGCAATCAGGACATTGCTGGTTTCAGAAATTAGATGGAAAATTGAAACAGCAAGGCCTAAAACCCACGAAATCCGACCCCTGCATCTACATCAAAAATGTCAACAACAAAACAATAATAATAGAAATTTATGTGGATGATATTGTCGTAGCAACCAATTGTAATTCACTACTAAAGAAACTGCACAAAAAAATTCAACAACACTTTGAAGTAAAGGAACTAGGAATACTAAGCTACTTCCTATGAATCGAATTTCATCATAACCTCGAAAAACAAGAAGTGACGCTGACACAAAAAAAATACATAAAAGTTATGTTAAAACAATTCAACATGGAAAACTCAAAACCGATAGGAACGCCAATGGATGGAAACAGCAAATTATCTGACATTGAGGAAAATGAATCAAAAGAATCTGATAAAATAAAACAATACCCCTACCATCAGATCCCTAAGGTACCTGGCCGTACATACTCGATCGGATATCGCTTATTCTGTTAGAGCACTGAGCCAATTCAACTCAAACCCAAAGAAACAACACTGGATAACAGCAAAAAAAATTTAAGATACTTAATAGGGACCATCAACTACGGGCTAAAATTTAAAAGGACAAATCGAAACTTGATTGGATACATTGACGCCGATTAGGAAGCTTGTACACACGACAGAAGGTTGTACACAGGACATGCCTATATATTGACAGGTGCTGCAATCAGCTGGGAGGCGTGCAAACAGCGCACGGTGGCATTGTCCTTGACCAAGGCCAAATACATGGTTCTATCGGATGGGACAAAGGAGGCCATATATTTACAACAACTTTTATTGGACTAAGGACTTGTTAGGAATGAGAAAATCGAGATTTTTAACAATAACTAAAAAGCTCAGAAATTAATCAAGAATCTGGTCTATCACTCGAGAACCAAACACATCGACACCACTTCATAAGAGAAGTTCACAACAAGGGAGATATAAAATATGATTACCTCTCAACCGAAGATATATTAAACAAAGGTTTGTTTAAACCGAAACACTTTAAATGTCTACAGGATTTAGTTTTAGAAATCAGAAACTAAAATATTCGAAGATACGAAAATGGTTTGAGGGGAAGTGTGAGAACGGCAAACCAATCATAATGAATGACGTATAAGTCATTCATACGTTAGAGGCTTATAAATGTATACAGGGTGTTCAGTGATAAGTGTTCCTGTTAAATAATTTGCAAACGATGAAAGTTATCAAAATTCTGTTTAAGCAAGTTAATATGAATAAGGGGGTGAAAAATTCAATGGCAGTCATAAAAAAGTTTTTGGCTTTCTTTTTATTTTTTTAGTTCAATAAGATCCCACATGTACTCAACTAGAGGCTTTGGACCACCCAGTTGAGCCTTTTATCCCTCACAATTTTCAACCATTATTCAAATAAAACAATTTTACAACAATGTTTTCTAGGATAACTTTTTGTCCTCTACAACTTTCTAAGTGAAAATTTTGCTCTATCTCTAATACAGAAAAAGTTGTAACTACAATGAAGCACTTCCGGTGGTCAAAAATTATTTTAATGACTACCATTAAATTCTTCACCCCCTTATTCATATTAGCTTGTTTAAACAGAATTTTGATAACTTTCTTCGTTTGCAAATTATTTAACTGGAACACTTATCACTGAACACCCTGTATAAGCCATGTGTTTTTACTTAAATAAAGTGTACTATTGTTTACCATCAAATCGCCTCTTATTCTTTGAAGTTAGCAACTCTAACAAGTTTCAGCACCATTTGCAAGTGATATAAATAGTAATCTTGATTCTGATTGGCCACACTATTTTTTAAAGTTAGCTTGTAACTCATAATTTTAATGTTTAAATGGATACCACAAACACACTAATATAATAGAATATATATGTACGTATACCCACAAATTCTACTGCAAGTAAGTATTCCCAATCAAATCAAATAAACACTGCAATGAGAGAATGATTATGTAAAAGCAATTTTTTATTCAACAATATCACATGAACTTAGTGACCTTCAATTCATTTAATTGCATCAACTCATCATAAAATATATTGTACACATTTTATAAGCATTATTTATTTTAATAAACATTTTCACCATCAACTTATAAAATTTCATATTTATTTTAAAATATTGTTTTTTTTTAAACAAACCCCCTTTAATAATGTTAACAAGCATTAAAATAACAATAGCAGTTAAAAATTTGATAATTCAATAAAAGCTCCCAAAAATTTTAATGTAAATATTTTTTAACTTTGGTATCATAGGTGTGTTAATAACGTCGCTGCTCTTTTTCAGTGGTACCTGTTTAACTTTTAAACCAGGAATACCTTGCAGCAAGTAATCCACCAATATCTGTACCAATAGCTGCACAAATAGTTCCAGCAGGTGCTAAACCAAGAGGTACAGCAATAAAATTAAAAAGAACTACAACAAGAGCTCCAACAAGACCTCCAACAAGAGCTCCACACCCGCCATAAGCAACAGCTGTTTTAACCTTCTCAACTTGTTTGCTCTCATGATGATCGTATCTTGTGTCATTAACAAAATGCTCACAATTGTGTCTTCGTAAATCGTAAGCTGGTTCTTTGAATCGATTCTCATATTTTCTAATAGCCACTTTGGCAGGATCTTTTACAGGTTTCCATTTTTCATCTTTAGTGTTGTTTATGAAAAATTTTCCTCCGATTTCCATTACATCTTCTAACGAATCACACCGTAGCTCTCCTTGAGTCTCTCCTCTCATTTTCTCAATCAGGAAGCCAACTTTCAACAATTCTTGCTTGCTTGATTCATCCAGATTTTTTAAAGATGCGCTGGTCTTAAAAAGAAAGTACTTATCCGCATCATCTGACACGGTTAGATGTATTACGCAATGTTTGATCCCATTGTATACTCCAACGTAAAGACCAAAATGTGAATATAATCCTCGAGGAAATTCCAAAATATCCCCTCGTTTAGCAATTAGGTAAAATTCGTCAAGATTATCGCGAGTATAACATTTGATATTCTTAGAAGAAGCCATCGTCGTTTATTAAGTAGCTAAATTTAGAAGAGGAAAAAAAAGAGCACATATAGAAACTTGGATCACATACAATTGATAAAATATTCCTACAAAACATTTTTTGGGGTATAATATTATGTATTTTATTTAATAATTTAAAATGTATTAATTAATCAAGGATAGTCCCAATTTTTATCTTTACGGATTTTAATTTCATCAGCTATAACTAAATACTTAAACTTAATGCTCTAAAGTTCAATTAAGAAAACTTTGAATATATAATATTTGTTTTTCTTTTAATTAAAATCGAAAGATTACTTACGTCTAGCTTGGAACAAAACAAAATGAAAGTTGACAGTCTAAGACTAAAGCTATTAAAAGCAAATCAAAAGTAAAGAATTTTCATTCCTGCAACAAGTTTTCCCCGTAAACAACCAATCAGAAGTACAGTTGATCACCTCATGGGTAGTTACGTCATGAACTTGACAAAAAAAGTTTCTGATCTTTATTATCATTTATTATTACTCTGTATCTGGGACTTTGACAATAGTATTTTATCTGTTATCTAGAATTAAATAAAGCAATAAAAAAATATTTTTTACATTGGTTTTTTAATTATTCATTACATTTATTAGAATTAAAAGTAATAACATTTATAAGAAAATGAGAAAATAAATTATATAAAATATTTACAAAAAATGAGAAAAATAAATTATATAAAATATTTACAAAAAATGAGAAAAATAAACTGAAATTTCATTATCTCTGAAAACTGACAATCAAAATGAATTCTTTCTATAAAATTTTCTTTTTTACAAAATATAAAAATATCACACCATGATAGCCCAGTCACTGCTAATTGCCCCATGACTTGATAATAATGATTATAATTTTTTTTAAAGTTCTGTGACGGCCTTTTGGACATACATCCTGAGGGTCGTCACGGGACCTAACACCCCTACTCATAAAAGTGTATCAGGAGTCTCCGCCTCCCGATCACGTGACTTCGTGAGCCCCGTCTCCGAGACTCACTCAGTCTTTTGCTAGACACAGGATAGAGCATAGCTCTGCTCTGTTCCTCTAGCATTACAAGGACTTTACCAAGCACTAGATTGAGATGAGTCTCCCTGTGCTGGCCTTATGGCCTAGTGAGGGTGACTGCTGTGAGTTTCTCCGCAGTCTAATTCTAGGCACTTGATCGGCCTGAGTTTCATGGCAACGTGCCACGATTCTAGCTACTTTTTGTCATCATGGCTCATCACCATGTGGTGAGCCATGGGCAACTGGATTGGGATGGTGCTGACTCTGTCAGCGACATAACTTGCGAGGTAAGGTGACCGAGAGGCCACATTATTACCAATCGAATAAACATCTTAGTCTCGAATAAGTTGCTGTTGTGTCATTTATTCGTGATTGACCCTTCTAATTACTTGGTATGTTCCAAACATATCAGGTAGTCTGAATGACAGTCACAGTTCAATTATTTTTATCAAACATTAAAAATGAAACTCCTTTTAAAAAATTTTTATCAGGGCATTTAATTTCAAGAAGACCGAATGGACAAGTTTCTGATCTATCATAAACTCATCTATCTGTGTTAGTGGCTAACCGAGGACATGAAGCATTAATGACTAAACCACATGTGTATACATTAATTGGAAAACCTGATGCTAATTTATTGTGTGACGGGATAAAAAGATTTAATGTCACATTTGGCCACAAGAGTTAAAATAAACTCATTGTTGAGGACTCGTCTCCTCCTACATTAATCCATCATTGTTGAGGACAAATAATAAACTGTTTTCTCTTTTGAATGTCAAATGACATTTAGTTCTCTTTTGTGCCCTCTCTATTTTCCTATAAATAATAAGGAGAAACACAGAGGGATTGCTGCTGAGCCACTATATTTGCTATATGAAACTTTGTCAATTTGATCACTGATCTTTTGTCACACTGTAAGTTTGGACTTAGAACAGAATTGTATATTTAGGCCTGGTCATGGTCTGGTTTATGTGGTTTGGCTCGGTTTCCTTTTGAAACCAAATCAAATACAAACTGGTTTAAATAGTTTGTAAACCATGGTTTAAATAGTTTAAATGGTTTACCATGCAGTGTGCTAAACCATTATAACATGGGTAGCTGGCAGACCAAACTATAAACCGAGCCAAACCACATAAACCAGACCATGACCAGGCCTACATGGCATTAGTTCTCTGTTTCATTATTTAAATATAAGTGCTTCCCTACGGTCAATAGACTGGGGATCCACCAGGGGTCTCTGGCTTATATAGCCTGAGATAGACCCCTGGCGGGTAGCTTTGAAAATACTGATAAATAACGTGATTGATTGGACAATCTATAGGTAACAACATTTCCATACTTATTAATATAACTCTAATTTTATGTCAAATAATAGTAAAACTGTCAGTTATATCCACCTGAAAAGCCAGTTGAAGATAAGGCAACATCTGAAGTGATCATGCCCAGCCTTGAATTTCAATAGTACGTATACGAATTCACATTTTTTTGTTTATTTTCCACTGCTGGTGTTATTTGTGTGTTATTATATTTAGCTTTTTATAATAAACAAAAAGTAATTTTTATTTCTGTTTTAAATTATTATTTACAATTTAATAGACAATTGCTGTTATAATTGAGGGAAGGCATTAACGTAGATGAATATATTGGAATATTAGTTACAAGAAACTGGATAACCATTTAGATCAAGAGTTACACAGAACAAAAGGCTCAGCTGTAACACCAGCTCATATCATTTATTAATTATGTTAAAACACTTTATTAGATGTGTAGAAAATGGTACATAAGAAATTGAGTTGCACTTGTCTCTCTTCCCTCTCTGAGACAACACTGCAAACTAAAACTGAAAACTGACACTGAACAATAACAATCTACGTCACAATCAACCAATGTTTACTTAAAACTAAATA
>JAQFZN010002271.1:0-11922 GCA_034687075.1 Geophilus carpophagus | reverse complement strand
AAGGTGTGTAAGCTATATCAAACTTGCTGATAAATTTCCATGAGTCATCCAGTTACTACTATTTGATTAAACTGATTATAACAGTGTGTAAAAACAACTTTGCCTATCTAATTTAATGCTGTTATCAGACGGCTTATCACTAAATAAAGATTATAGCAAATTTTTTAGTGGTTGGTAAGTTTAAATAAGATTTTTGAATTTGGTACTTCAAATGATATTTTATCCAATCTATACTTCCTTTTTGTTTACTTCCTTACATGAAGGGGGCTTGGAAATTCCCAGAGGTTAGATAAGAGAAATGAGAGTTTACATTATTGATTTATTTGTTTAAGTTTATTGATTTAATTTTATTACATTGCTATCATTATTAAAATTAAATATAAATTTAAAGTAGAAAAATAATATTAAGAATTGTTTCATCTTTGGCTGGGTTCTACGAATCTAAATTAAATCTTCAGTTAACTAAATTGTTAGACCAACTGATGATTTAAAACATTGTACCACCAAATTAAACTTAGTTTAAATCAGTGCTTGAATTGGAAAGTTCCATCAACTATTCTGTATACAACTAATCTTTGGTTAAAATTTAACTGGCCATTTTTAATTAGTTAAATTTGAACCATTGTTAAGTGTTTGGTGCAACAGAATTCTGTTTAATCCAAGTTTAAATAAAAGATTAATACAACTCAGCCTTTGTGTTACAGGACATAGTAGTTTATTGAAAATACTTCAATACCTGTATGCAGAAAGACAACCAGTAAAATTAATTTGTAACTCATGTAGTCACTCACGAATTTGAATATTGGGATCAGCGAACAATGTTGTTTGATTTGTTGTTAAATAACGTTAAAATAGCGTTGAAAAAATTTATAGTGAATACACTTGTAAATAACGATTGGTTTTAATCGTAAATTAACGAACAAAACCAATCATTAACTCCTAATGATTGTTTAGTGAATCTGGTCCTTGGTCTAGTTTGATTAATCCAATCAAGTGGCTGAAACTCATTATATAACAGCAGTTAAAAATTATTTTATCTCAACTGTAAAATGATAAAATCCTTAGTTGTCATACTCAATATAGTACATATAATTCACAATGGGATATCAGGAACTTAAGTTAATCCTCTTAAATCCTACTTTTAGTTTATTTACACATTTCTCTCATGTTTTTCAAATGAGTGCTTGAGCAGTGATTTGAAAAACATGAAATATGTTACAATCACACACCATGTTAGATTTCTTACCTGGAGTTCTTCCAGTACATGATGACCAGCCGTTTTATCAACTGTGCTTGAAATACCTACTACAAGGTTATTATAACTGTTGTCTTTAACATGCAGAAATGGTGATCTTGCTTCAGATATGCCATTGAAATATACAATTAATAATGCAATATGAATAATAACCTTGAAAAGCCTTTTTTGCTGTCTGCAGCAACCGAAAGCTGTTTCTGACGCCATCATGAATTATCACCTTTGTCTAAATGCGCCTACTCTAGGTGTAATATCACTCAGACATCTGTCGTTTTAAGTAAACAGATAACTGATAAGGCTTGAACTTCACACTTTTAAGATTACAGGTACAAGTGAAGTGTTTAGGTAATATTAATGTTGAATACTCACTTTTTTCTATGTAATTACCACTAAAACATTTCATCTAATAAATGATTTTGTAACTAATATGTATATACAATTTTTTTAATTTATTATAAATAATTATTATTTACTAAAAATGAAAAATTTGTTTTGGAGTTGTATTTTAAATATTAGGATTGTTGAACTTCAATTATAGATATGTGCTGCTGATTAATCTGATGATGTCAGTTGAAATGTATTTAATGTAGTGAAATTCTTTTATTAGATTTGACTCACTAGTATTGGTTTTGGTGTTTTGAAGTGCTATGAGAAAGCTATGCAATTCTTTTCATATTTGGTTTTGTTGTTTTATTAATTTGCTAAAAATGGTTTTAAAAGAAATAATTGTACCCATGATTTTGTGTTACAATGACAATTCCTAGAAATAATAGCAAATAACATTGTTAATTAAACTAAACATACAAATCAGCAAAGGAATTGATAATAGTTGAATGGCAATTGCAAGCACATTGTGTAATGTGTGGATTTATCAAACAATTTGGACTATGCAACACTGTGAAGGATTTTTTCCTTTCTTCTAACAATGGACGATAAGTGAGTGCATCATCAGTTGGAATCTTTTTAACAGGATCCTTGTTTTCCTTATCAGCTACTTCATTGCTTGTATCGGTTACATCTTGATGATTGTCTGATTCCTCATTATTAACTGAAGAAGCAACTATTTCTGGTGATGCTGATTCAGATTCTACTTCCGGTCTGATATCCAATCGTGGTCGTAAGATTGGGTTTTGATTTCTTCGATTTCTTCTTTGTTCCATGAAGCATAAGGAAATGACAATAGCTACCAAGACCAATGCTATTATTACTGCACCAACCATTATTACCACTAGAGATGATCCTGGAAGACATTGAGCGTTGCAACGTTTTTTGGTGACTTGAAAACTTTCAGGGAGTTTGTTAAAAATGGCTGATGACTGTACTTCTTTCATGCTTGGGTGAACATGTTTCCAAAAAATGGCTAATGTGTTGGATATGGGACTGGGGTTGTGAGATGAATCCTCTGCTGTTATGGCAATGTACATCACTTTAGATGGCATGGAGGTTAACAGGACATCAGTTGTTTGGTAGTTTCCTGAACCTTTTGGCCATACTTGGACTTCAGGAAACAGTTCTGTTCTGCAGGCAGACTCTATATGGGTTAAACAATGGACTTTTTCACTCCACCAAAATCTGTATCTGGCCACTATTTAAAAAAGAATTGAATTATTATTGAAATAAATTATTTTGCAGGAACTATAAAATTTTTAATTTCTATCACCTTTGCCTGAATCAAAATCATTTCCTGGTTCAGTCCATCCAAGACGAACCTTGTTTCTACCAGCAGATATGAAGTGAAGATCAGCAATTCGACTTGGTGGACATATGTCTCCAGAATGACCAACATAAAATGAACCTAATGATGTTACTCTCTGAAATTGGCCTGTTTGATGTTTATTGGTTTGATCTAGTGGAATGAATTAAAATTTAAATACATAAACATTTCTATATTTATTTATTTAAATTTACCTTTTAGTACAGTTTTGGCAGTTCCATTATCAGAAGCTGTTAACCAGACTGTATAAAAACCCATTTTTAAGTGACCTGGGATGTAGCGGGAATAGATTCCATCAAACTTGAAAACATCAGGATCTGAAAAGAAATTTCAGACTTTGTCATTTTTTATATTGTAATTGCTGTGATCAAACCTCCATTTCCTGCATCATGCAAAATGATAGTGTGATCAGTGTTTCCAATAACTGTAGCTTGAACAAGAGCATCAACAACTGGATTGCTTCCTCTCATTAGTTTTCCATAAATTATTATTGGCCATGTTGATACATTAGATTTCTTCACTGAAATCCATCCTTCTAACTCAATTGGTTTTGTTTTATTGGCTATTGATGTCACAGTTATGGCTGAATTGAGATTTGAATTCTCAGTTAGGATTCTGTACGTCCATTTTCCAATCTGAGCTGAAGGAATGGTAATGGATACAAGCTTGAGATTTTCATTATCATTATATCCATCATGCTGGGAATGAAATTGTTGTCCAGTTGGTGATGTAAGGACAACAGACCATAATTCATTTTCAAGAGTTATTGAAAATATCATGTCATTGGATGAATCTTCATCAATGTAAAATCCTTCAGAGAGAACACCAGTGGGTATCACTTGATGGGCCACCTACAGAAGATAAAGGGTAACACAGTGACTCTCACTTGTTACAGAGTACAGTATAAGTTTTTCTTACTTCTATTAATTGTGGTTTTATAAGTTTAGCAGTTTGTATTAATGTTCCATCAGCCTGAGTGAGCATATCTAGGGATGTTTGTTTTTCATGGATAGACAGAAATTCCCCACCACTCATTTTACTGAGTGTCTGCAATACTTCGATTGTGGTCATACTTGGTATTTGCTTATCTTCTCTTGCTTCACCAAGAATAATTGATGTTAATGTTATTGGTTGACTTTGTAAAACCTGTTGCAATTTGTTCATTCTTTCTTCAGATTTGAGTTCTGCATCAAAACGTCCTGAACTAACTACAATGCAAACTCCACCAGTTTCCAGGAAAAAGAACTTAAACAAACCAAAAAGTTAATAAATAAAAGAAATATAAAGTCTGTTGTAAATCTGTTGTACCTCAAAAGCTCTTTCCAATGCCTTTGCAAGTATTGCTTTATTCTTTGATTCTCTGTAATCTAAAAAAGTTCTTCTGATGATGTTCCTGGAAGCTGGCTCTAACTTGGTGAAGTTTTTAGTGAAATAGAGTTTGTCAGAGTAGTGCATTACAGCTACTTGTGCATTATCTGGTAAATACATCATGATGAAGCGATTAAGAGCTGCAAGAATTGTTGATAATTTCACTTTATTTTTATGGTCTGATGAAGTATCAATGATAATAACACAGCGTTTAGGGTATTCATTTCGAACTACTTGGAACTCTGGTACATTGAGTGGAGATGCTCTGAAATTTGAATACAAGATGAGAAAATATTGCTTCTGGAGAAACAACTTTGTTTGTAGTTATTGCATACTCTCACCCTGTTGGTGTTCGGTTTATTCTAAAGTCTGGATGGTCAAGCAGCACATCCCAAACACTTCTACTTTGGCATAAGGCATTGTGAATTGTTGGTGCTAAGTAATTGTGATTGGTTTTATCACAAAATGAATGTACCTAAAGAAAATTTTCAGTAATGATTTTTTTAAACTAATTAATTAGAAAGTTTGTTACAAATATTTTTCATACTTCTTTGAGATTTGGCCATGACATTATTGATGTTGACAAATCTTTATCTTGTCTATCATTTAAAATAAAGAAACAATCCTTAGATCCAGAGAAGCAATTACCTCTAAATAAAAGAAAAGAAATTATTTGATAATTGCTGTGATTAAATGCGATAATAGATGTCATACGTCCATCCAACTTCCAATGGATGATTATTGCATCCAGTTGGTTTAAATCCATCATCAGTTTCATAAAAAATTGGGAATTGAAGCTGCTCTTGAAACTGATCTCCTGTTTCAGGAAATACACCATATCTGTAGCGGATCCAGTTGTTAACCAATTTTCTAGCTGTTTTAAATTAAAAATGTAAATAAGTTAGGTGTGATCATGGAACACGTTCAGTCCGAAATGTCAAATTTATTTTAAAATTTAATTAAAAAATATAAAAATCTTCCAGATGTTGAATTGCTTTAAAAATCAAAATTATAATGCAATTTATTAATTACCTGCTTCACCAATAATTTTTCCATTCACAGATGACGTTTTTGTAATGAACTCAGGTGTTAAATGAATATAAACTCCTTGGTCACCACATTGTTGTGGTTGTAAAGTATATGGTTCATTTCCATACAGTGGATGTGGATTATCAATTCGAAATGGTGATTGATGAAACTCGTTTTTTAAAATTGTTGTTTCTATCAAACCTGATGTGTTTTTCCAATTATTAGGCACTATAATGGTAATTTTACCAAATGATGTGATTTTGCGAGTTGCTAATTCCAGTATATTGGAAGCTTTTTTGAAAATTTCCTTTGGAAAATAGATTTATGAATATATTTTAAAGAAACGTGTATATAATTTTACCTTTAGTGACTGGATTATTTGAACACCAAATTCTTCTGATATTTCTGGTGAAATTTCAACGCTCACTTTTTGGTATTGATTATTAACAAGGCTAATTTTTGGCACTAGAATGCTAGATGAATAAATTGGGAGAATTGCAAAGATAAATATGCATTGTAAATTCATCTTGCTGGTGTTGATCGTGACAAGTTACTGCTGTTTTCAGATCAGTTTAGTGTTTGAATTACAATCTCATCTAATGAGTGTGGGTGCACTTTAATCCTTCATATTGAATTTCAATATTGATGTCTCATCTAGGAAGGATGTATTTCAGAGATTTGTATTTCAGGTATAAAAATATGAAAAAATTGATTGGTTAAATTATTTTTATTATATACTGGCATATCACACGTATACATAATATATTTTATTTAATTACATTACATTACAAGAAAAAAAAAGTTATTAATTAAATATAAATTAGAAAAATACAATACTACAAAAATTTTATAGTATTTACAGTTTATTAAGAAAAATAACTTGCTTTATGCATAGCTGATTAACACTTTAAAAGATGATAGATTTGTACAAATGATTAGTGGTAATGAAAAAAAAGGTAAGTTTAATAATTATTTTAATATATTATCAATTAATTGAAGAGAAAGAAGAAAATTAGCTTGCAACACACTAATCTCAGATGACTAGATGCAATCAAAATAGTAAGTGGCAAGTAAGGAAAATGATAAAAAAATATAAAGCAAGTTGTTTATTTCAGTATGATTGATTACTTAAATAACTATTAACATTATTTGGGTCATATTTGAATATGATCCATTAAATGTAAAAAAGAAAAATTTTCTGATATTTTATTTCTAATCAATTTTAACTCAATATCAGAAAGATATTAGTGAATTTGTGCAAGACATCATTAGGACCAAATATCAATTTGTTGCTACATTAAAAAATATTTTTTTGCTATAGCTTGAACAAACTCACCACTTAAAATGGAGCAAACAATGTAAAATAACAGTCAACACTTGCTGTCTAAGACAAGTGAAGTTTCTGCTGCTCTTCATGATAATTGTAACCTCTGGGCTAATAATGCCCTGAAAGTCAAATATGTCCATAGTGAGCAATAAAGTTCATGTGTTGCCTACCACTTGTAAAAAATTTCACAGCACAAGAATGCATCAGTCTTTGGCCTAGAAAAACAATATAGTCAATCTACACTTGACTTTCAGCGACAATTCTCCTAGCCAATGAAGACTTGGAAGAAGTTAAGCCATTATCCATCTCTCCTGAAGGCCTGGCAGGATTGGAATCTTCAGATGTCTCTTCATAAGATGTGAAGTAACCATTATCTTTCTTAGGTTCATTTGTGGACAATGAAGTAAAAGAAGAGGATGGTTTATCACTCAATGATGTTCTCACAAAAGGATAATTTGGATGATAGTTTTGGGTAAAAGGATTGCTATCAGGATGGTTAATGTAATAATCATGTGTTATTGGTGCTTGATTGGTGTAACCATAAGCTGGAATCATAACAGGATTAATGTGATCATAAGTTGGTGAGTAATGATGATTCTCATCTTCCAAATAAGGAGGCTTTATATCCTGATCTAACAAGTCTCTATCTCTTGTAGCCTTCATTTGAGCATGTTTAGCTAATAGTTCACTAGCTAGCATGAATTGAGGACTACCCATTTGTTCATTCACTGTATATACACCACCTTTGCCATTTTGTTTGGATGGAGAATGCTGTGGAGTGTCATCTAAGGGGACATTTTTAAATGATGATTCTTTATTTGGTGTACCTAGAGGTAAGACAGCTTTAGGAGGTGCTTTTCTTTTCCTTTTCTTGATGATACATGCACTAATTATTGCTATGATGATTATTAGCAATAAAAAGGCAACCACACCTCCAATGATTATTCCAATGTTTGATTTTGAAAGAAGTGCAGTTGCTGTTGATGTGTCTTGGTTTGATGTCATTGTTGAATCAACATTGATTGCTGGAGTTGTTGAATCTCTTGTTGGATACTTGACAGTTACTATGTTTGATATTTTCGATTTCTTATCCAATTTATCAACTGTTCTGAACGCATAATGGACAACCTTAGGTGTTGAATCAAGGTCAGTTGAGACAATAATGTCTTGTGCGTTTCCTGCAGCAGTAGGTTGGGGAATGTTATTCAGATTTTCTGATTTTTCGAAGGATTCTTGTTCCAGCAGTTGTCTTCGGTTATTGCTTTGTTTAGCTTCATAGTTTTTCGCTGTTCCTGTATTGTAGTCATCACCTGGAGCTGTCCAAGTTAGGATAACTTCTCCATTTAGTGGTCTGAATTCTTTAATGCGTAAGTCAGTGATGCGACTTGGAGGAAAGTTGATGTGACTGTTGGGATTTAGGTTGCGAATGTGAAAAACTCCACCATTACTAACACGAGTGAAATCTTCGGATGGAGTGGAATTAGTAATGGGAACCACACTTCCACAGCAGTACGATATCGCTGAAAATGTAATAGATATTTATTTAGTCTTAGATCATCAATTTGGTCATTGACTGGAAAGTAACATTGTCAATAAAAATTTGAATTTACATTTATTTAAAGGATGAATTGATGAAGTTCCAGAAGTGCTTTTGACTACTCTGGTGTGTTCATTATTGGTTACAACAACGGACACCAAGTAGTGACCATTGATATTAAAATCTGTGAAGTAACGAGAGTAGATGCCATCATCTTTGGTCACATCAGGGGCTAAAAAGATAAACAAATGTGAATTTTTTATTTTTAATATTCATATGAACATTAATTATATTGACATACCTCCATTTCCATTGTCAAGAAGCTGAACTTCAATTGTACTATAGTTGCTATCATTATCAAGTGGACGTTTTACTTTAGCAATTACTTTAGCTCCAATGACTGGATCACCCCCCTTTTTAACTTCAGCATATAAAATCAATGGGTTATTGTCGCTTGGATCCAATTCTCCCATCTTTGCATTATTCCATGTACGTACTGTATATGGATCTGCTTTAGGCTGGGGGTAGGAGAACAGAAAAATCGATACTGTTGCTTGATCTTGAAATGTTGTATCAAGGCCCATTGAATACTTCCATTGACCTGACTGTGATAAAACATATATTTAGTGCATTGCATATATTGGATAATTATTGGGTAGATTTATTTTTGAAAATAAGAAATGAATTACCTCAGGGTTTGGCAATGGATATAATACAATAGTTTCTCCTCCCAGTGCATCAAAAGGGAAATTGGAGGGATAAATTTTTCGATTACTTGGAGTAGTGAGAGTTAAAGTTCGGAAATCTGCATCATTATCCCCTCTTTTTATTAACATGAGTTTGGTGTTAACTCCAATTGATGTGTCCATAAAGAAACTTCCTGTCATCTCTTTGTTGTTGTGAGAGCTTTCACTTTGTATCTGTTTAGTTGGAAAAATAGAAAAGATTTATTAAGAATTCTGAATTTTTTCAATACACCCATATCTCGCTTTACGGCCTAGATATGTTCTGGAAAAGTTGGCTGTAAAGCGAAAAGCTGTACAACAAATCATGTGTATACAGCATTTTTTTGGCCGTATAACGAAAATTGTGGGTCATAAATCGAAAAAGTGCCATAATTAGAACAGGTTGTTATAGCGAAATGCTGTATAAAGAGTGGTTGTATAGCGAGGTATAGGTGTAGTTTCCATGCAGAAAAAATTGATCAACTTACCACAAAATTATCATTACTGTAAGGTTCAATTAATTGTCCTACATTCAGAATAGCTGATGTTAGCTGAGTTAAAACATCAAGCTTTGAATAAGCGCCATGAGTCATTTCTTGGATAACAAAATTACGGCCATTGGTTCGGTCTGCAAGTGATGTCATATGCTTCTGTAAAGGATCTTTGGATGCCCATGGTGGATAAAGAATAGACATGACTCGAACATTAGCTTCTTGAAGACTTTCACACAGATGATTGATTTTTTTGTCAACATCACTCTTGTCTGCATCGTCAATTAAAGATGTCAATAACAGAAGGATTCCGCCATTTTTTTCCTTCAATTTCTATAAAATTCATGTTTATTACTATATACTCTGATACAAGAATTAGGAACATAGATATGTGATTTTCCTACCTTTCTGCCTTCTTGGATGGCCTGATCCATGGCATAAAAAGATGGCTTATTATCGGAAGCTTTGATTAGGGATATAAAATTCTTTTTAGCATCTTTTGCTGGTAGCATTATCTTGTAATTTTTTAATGTGTTGTCAAACTCTTGAAGTCCAATTGGGGTGTTATCAGGTAAAATGTTGGCGAATATCTCCAGAGCCTTCTTGACGAAATCGAAGCGATTCTGATTGAGAGGAAAAGCGGTGTCCTGAAATTTATGTTATAACCCTAACCTTATTAGGATCTCTGTTTGCAGTTGCAATTGTGTCAAATTGTTAAAGGAAGAGATCCAATGTGCATTTTATTTGTGCGTTTATGTTAGTTTGGTTAGAATTGTGCCAAGATTCCTTGCTCTCTTTATTTTAATAGTGCTACCAAATCACCATAATTCCCTTAATGTATATTTACTTACATTGTTGGTTCCTTTCATGTTAGATGAAACGTCCAAAATAACAAATACTGGACTTTCTACTGCTCTTACTATGTTAAAAGTCACTGGTTTGTATTGGTTTTGATTATTGCTGTCAAAATATAAAAATATATTGCAAAATAAATCACAAATGTCAATTCCTAATGCGCACATGTTCGTCTGATTGATGTCGTAAGAACGTCAATTTTTGTCACGATCAATATTTGACGTCATGATTTGCTCATTTTTTAACCAAAAAATTTTCGTCATTTTCTGACATTTATCCGATGTCACAGCATCGCCACTACGTCAAAAAGTGTGACATTTCTGACATTGGGACGACGTCCTCGTGTGCACATTGGACTAATTAAGTAAAAATCTTACGATTTGAAATCTTTAAAATCCTGATGATTTTTGATCACTTCCCATGTACTTTTTCCTTCGCATAAAACATTTTGTTTAGTTGGTGTATCCTTGTTATGTGTATTAGATGCAGAATCACAAAAATAGTTGACCTGTAATAAACAAAATTTAATTGTCATTAATAACAAGAATATTTAATGTTTAATTAAATTTGATTATACATTATCCAAGAAATGAAATCCCATCAAAGATGATGTTGATATTTGCGCTCCATCAAACTCGAATTTACAACTTTGATTGTACATTCCTGTGTTTTGGTCAACAAAACACTTATCACCAAAACGCACGTTAATGTCAGGATATGCACATGTGGTCAATTTGGGTGTGCCATCATCTTGAATGTATATTTGTGGATACACAGGATCACCAGGGTAACCATATTCATCAAAAACACCATAACGAAAGTGTGCCCATTCGTGAACAAACACTTTATCTATAAAAAATTTAATTAAAACATTTTATGAGTCATCTTGGCAAGTTTATGATTTCTAAATGAAATCAAATTCAAGTCTGGAAAAATGAAATTTCCAACTTGATATTTATCTTTGAATTGATAAAAAATTATTCACTCCACCACCTACATTATTCCTATCCCAAGAGAGGGGAAAATTCCCCCTCATGTTTTAGTCATCATAACTCAAGCTGTAGGGGATAGGGGGAAAATAAATGGGAAAACAGGAAGGATATACTTGTCACTAGCTCGTACATTTCACCACAGTTGGTGGTAGAGTGCAGCTTTTCAATTTTTTTTTGATATTTTAAGCCTTGTTTGTTTGAAAATACCATAGGTTGGAATGGGATGTTTGGTTAATAATTTTAAATTTGTTTATTGTTGTAATTTATTAATGGGGTTGGGAAAATATTTATGAATTTCTAAGAGATTTAGTTTGGTGACAGTTTGAATCATTTACATAGAAATCGATTTTTTTATCGATTATTTAATCGATATTGCTATTATATTTCTGTGGTAAAATCTAGTGGTTTCATTGATATTTAATTCTTGTCATAGGTGGAGTTGAAAATGTTATGTTAATAAGGGTGAATTTTCTTTATTTTATATCCTTGTTTTTGAGAATAATGACTTAACATATATATAGTGATGGCTTTGTCTTTCAACAATAACATTCTTCTTGGTAAAGATTTTTTAAATTATTACCTCATTGTATTTTCTTTATAGTTAGAGACAATTGTCATTTATTAAATAA
>JAQFZN010002270.1:0-11924 GCA_034687075.1 Geophilus carpophagus | reverse complement strand
AATATGCTTGTAAATAACAATTAGTTTTAATCGTAAATTAACGAGCAAAACCAATCATTTACACGATTGTTTAGTTAATCTGGCCCCTGATTTGCGGATTATCTGAGCTCTAATTTCAGTTCAAATATCATCTAACCACATAATTGGCTGATGACTACCACTTAAATCACAAAATTAATCATTATAAAAATTACATCATCAGCCAATCATATACTGTGGTTACATGATGCAATTGACTTGCGGATTATCCGTGCATTTTGGTTTACAAACCCTACAGGTAATATTTTATGTTTGTAAGTTCTAATTCAAACCCAGGACTTATAATATAGTAACAATCATGCACATTTCAAATCATTTTTGTAAATAAAAAAGTTTAAATTAATTTTAATTTCGTTTATTTTTTCAATTTGTAGGATGACCATGAAGCGAGTGATAAAGAAGCAAATGGATGGTTGACCTTGGTTCTTATAATAGACCGATTTGCATTTTTTATATTCTCTTTTTCATTCTTATTATTGTTTATATTATATTTGCACTAAAAATTCTACATACCATTCGAAATTACAAAACGATTTGTATAAAACAACAATATAAAAGTTAATCACATTAGATTTTAATGGAATTTCCACATCAGCAATTGTGCATGCCTTTTGTGCACTACAGGGATTCTTTTTGTATGACTAACCAGGGTCGCCATGAGTGGGGCTGTGCAACCCATGGTGCAATCCGACCCCATTGAACTTCGGGTTCACCTGGACCTCGAAGGAGTCTTTTGGGTGGACTTTTTTTTTCTTTTCTAGACTATGCAAATGCAAATAACGGTCTCACATGTGTTAACAGTGTTAGCTTAGACATAGTAATCCCTTAAATCTGATTGTAACAGTCTCAAATTTCACAAACAAGTTTTTGAACAATATTGTCAATTTTGTTATATTTTATAACTTTTACGAATTTTCAAAATATTTTACCGTATATATTATTGTCTGCATTCAATTTATGTTTTTAATTTCAATTTTATTTTCGTAATTATTTAGCAGCTTTTATTATTAAAAATTGAGAGCTAGAATAATCAAGGACATAATCAAAATAATCTAAAGTAATTAAGATAATCCAAAATAATCAGAAATAATTAATATAATCAGAAATAAGTAAGATAATTGTAAATAAGTAAAACAATCTCAAATAAGTGAAATAATCGCAAATAAAAAGTATTACAAACAATTAATGTAATCGCAAATAAGTAAGATAATAAGTAGGTAATTAATATAATCAGAAATAAGATAATCGCAAATAAGTGAGATAATAAGTAATTAATATAATCAGAAATAAGATAATCGCAAATAAGTAAAATAATTACAAACAAATAATATAATCGCAAATAAGATAATAAGTAATTAATATAATCAGAAATAAGATAATCGCATATAAGTAAAATAATTACAAACAATTAATATAATCGCAAATAATCAAGAAAACCAAACATCGAATGCTCTTATTATACCAAACTAAAACAATTCTTAATAAAAACCCTCATTATATGTACAACAAATTCTCCAAGAAATAAGTATTAATTTACACATGAATAAAAATTAAACAAAAACGATAAAAAGGTGTTAATGATTCATTGAAAAATCCCTCTTTTTACAACTCTTTTCAATCCATTTTGAAGAAAATAAAAACTTTTTAACGGTCAAAAGCAGCTGCAAATGTACAATAGTAACTACCAGCTGATTGGGGTGAAGAACTTGTGGGAGGCGAGAGAGAGGGGGAGCAATTAGAGCTATGCGCTCCATATTGCCCACCCCTACCCCCATCTTTTTACCCAACTCCCCATCTCCACATCTGGGAACAAGAGTGAACGACTCAGATTGGAGGATGGGATCAAACCCTCCCCCTCTTTACTACATATGCGACTCCGGGTCTCACTTTCTGTCTGTTTTTCCTTCTGCTCCAGTCCACCACAGTGTCTCCAACTGATCCATGCAATTTAAGTAAGTTCATTTCTTATTTTTATTTCTATTATTTGTAGAGTTAATACAACTTATTAGCATAGAAATTGAGCTTGTAATTAATTAGTGTAGATTTAAATTGGGATTAAGCAGTAAGCAGGAAAAGATTTGTAAGAAATTCAGTTTTATGTATGTTTAAAATGATAATTATTGTTATGTTAATGCAATTAGAAAGAGAACTGATGCATAGATTTATGATGTTAAGGTTTGATAGCTGAGTCCGCAGCTGGGTAATAATTTATGAACTCTTGTTGACGTTATTTATGTAATTATGAATATTTAATGTGTAGAATTTATCAATTTTACACATTTTGTTTGGAAATTTTCAAAGTTGGATGATTCACCCCATTCCAGCAGATCTGAGGGGTGTGTTAAAGCATTGAACTAACAGGAAACTGATAATCTGCCTCTCTTCTGTGATGGTCACAGATGTCCAACACATTTAGTCAAACTGGAACTGGACTTGAAACTACAACTTTTTCAATTTCAAATTCCACAAGGAGAAAAATAGTCGTGAAAATGTCTAAATTTATAATTTATTTTGGATTATTTAATTTATTTTCATTTCTGAGTCTAATTTATCACGTTTCACTACGTCATAAATTAGAATAATGATTTTTTATAGCTTTAAATTCAGTGCTGAACTGAATCTGAATTGAAAATATAAACAAACGAACTAGAAAACCAATTTTAAAATTTTAAATTTTAGTTTGCTTTATCGATAAATCTCGATAAATCTCATTTATAAGTCTAAAAATATAATCCGTTACCGGTATCATTTTTATTAATAGAGATTTCGGTGTCTAAATCTCGAAATCGTCCCCCATTTAGCTGTCTCAAGTGTTGTTATTCTAGACACCAGATGGTGCAGCCGTTGCGCCATTTTTAGAGTCAACACATGAAAAAATAATAAATAATTCATAAAATTTATTAAACAAAATCACGACAATACATTCAGTTACATAGGAAGTTTTTAAAGCAATGCCGGAAGGCTTTACATTCTTCTAACCCATTAAAATAATTAATGTTACAAGATAAAAATAAAATTAACCGACTCGGGAAGTTAAAAAATCTGTGACTCGTAAAATGTCCTCTGTGTTGACCCGATTTGCTTCGTATGAGAGGTGAAGCTCAATTACATAACTAGAAAAATACACAAAAAAAATCAATCAAACATCTAAAATATTAAATATTTATTCCATTTTCAGATGAAGTATGGCGCATTGCGTAGAAAACAGCGGAATAACAAACCAAGCCTTCGAAGACACGAGCGATGAAATGGCGGCGGAGAACAACCTCCCTCACCCGTCACCAGGCGGCGCAGAATCGTCGGTCAACCAGACAAAACCAGCCGATGATAATAATCCAACACCAGGCACATCTAACGACACGGAAGAGAGAAAGCACGAATCTGCAGATGCATCAGACGTATGTGGTTGCCGTTGGCCTTGCAGACTGAGCCGCACCAACGTGTCAAGTCGCCGGAAAAGCCGCCCGAGCGGCGGCCGGGGATTCGCTCCTCGCGCCGTCGCTTCGTTGCTGGCACCAACAGCGAGAGATGCGCCAAGCGGAAGCCGCGAGTCGAGCGCGGCGCAACGGCATATTAATAACAGCAATAGGAATAATACGAACCAAATTTCACCAGTACATATGTCATCCAACACTGTGCTCAATCCCGAGTTGCTACCTGACATATTGAATGCTCATGTACCCCCGCCTCCGTACTCCACTCTCCCGCCGGCAGATCGTCGCCAAAATGGCGGCGTTAACGGTGTTTGTCATTCGTCGTTGGCGGGTCGTTCGTTTTTGAATCCCGCTCTGAGTTTTTTGAATAATGGTCATCGAAGAGTGGGTCGGGGTACGAATTATACCCCGGAAGATGAACCTAAGCATTGTTGTGGTGTTGTGGTGAGTCAAACTGTGAGTATTCGATGGTTTATCGTGTTGATTGCCTTCGTTGGGTTGTGTTGCGCTGTTGTTGGTACTGTACTTGGTGCGCTTAAAACAACTGGAAGAGAGCATCTCACCGTTTCGTTGCTGATGATCGGTAAATATTGTTTTGGTTTTGTTTTTTGTTTTTTTGGGGATTTTTTTTTTTTTTTTTAAAAAAACTAAAAATCCTCCGGAAAAAATTTAAAAAAAAATTTTTTTTTTTTTTGGATTTTTTTGGGTGTTGTGGTTTTGGTTGTGTATTGATTTTGTGTTTATTTCTTGTTAATTTCGTGAATGTTGTATATGAGGTTGGTTTTTTTGATTATTGATTGTAGAAATCAAAGGTGATTTAATTATTGGGATTATTTTATGATCAAATTGAAATTTTTTTTTATTTTTGAGATTTTTTGAGATTTTTATCTCAATTTATTTTTTTTTAAATAATTTTTTGTTTTAAAATTGTTAAAAAAAATGGAAAAATTGTTTAAATTTGTTTAAGAATTTGAGAATTCTTTAGGATTTATTACATAAATTGAAAAATCACTAAGGAAAATCTGAAAATTCTTAACAAATTATGGGAAAAATTGAAAAATTCTTCCAACTTTGCGACGAAACAATATAAAAATCGTGAAAAATTTGTATTAAAAAATTCAAATATTCTTAACGGTTTGTGACAAATTTCTTAAACATTTATTTCAAAAATTCACTAATTCCCAAATATTTATTCCAAAATTTTAATAACATTAACAAAAACTAGTAAATTTTAACAAACTATCAAAAATAACGGTAAATTCAAAAAAATTACTCCTTCAAATCATAAATTACATAAACAAATAATAAACTAAAATCTACCGGAAATCTATTCAATAATTTAATCAATCCAAAAATCATACTTCAGATAATTCCAATTACTCACACACATCTAAATTCTAAACACTTATCCACATAACGTTTTACTTGACTCATTTTTGCCCGAACACGTCCGAACAGGTCTCGCCATCATTCTTCAGATCAGTAGGGAGCAAGGGGAATTATGGGATGATGTAAACAAAGATGGCGCGCTCGTTGTTCGAATTAGCGAACTAAACATCATAGAAAACACTGATAATAAAAGAACAATCCGTATTTCTGCTCGAGTAAATTCGGAGAGGAAGACTAATATTTCCATTACATGTTGATTATAATGATAAGAAATTAGATCGTGGTCTGAATTATATTTTTAAACGGAAGAAAAATAAAATTAACGGTTTTTTTTTTCAAATTTATTTCAAATTTACTTCAAATTTAGGTCAGACATTTTTATTCGCGAAAAGAGTGAAATAAAAGTTTCCCTTGCTTTCTAAAGTGATGTGCAGCTCAGCTTTTGTGACTTTTGTACTCGCTAACATTCCTTACGGGGTCAGAAATGTCACTTGAGTTGATTGAATGAAAACAGGTTTCAGGTCAACTCACTTGCAATCCACCTGTGACTTTAACACCAGTTGTTACTTAAGAGAGGAAAAGAAAGAAATAAAAAGTCATTCAATTCAATAAGACACTTGTATACTCGTTGGTATTAACCTTAATGGCCAATGCAACGGAGATAATTTCGCTTATAACAGTGAAGATTGTAGTTGAGTGGATAAGTAGGGCTCGTTTGATCTTATGGCTTGTTTTGGTTTTGTGCTCGTATTAAAATGTTGTTTGTGGCAAATGGTGTAATTATTTACAAGTTCAAGCGTGAATAAGGTTTGTTTGTCTGATAGGGAGTAATGAATTATAGGAGAATGTTTGTTTTTGTTTTAGTTTTATGGATTTTTTTTAAATTTTGTTTAGGAATTGGGCTGAAAAGTTATTATAATTTATAATTTATAAATAATAATAATAATAATGGATTAATTTTGGCTTCATTTACATGTGTTCACTCCTATTACTTCAAGCCCGTTGCGCACATGTTTGTTGGATTGATGTCGTAAGAATGTCAATTTTCGTCACGACCAAATCACGATGTCTTCTCAATGTTGTGATTTGGTTATTTCTTAACCAAAAAATTTTTGTCATTTTCTGACGTTTATCCAACGTCACGACGTCAAAAAGTGCGACATTTCTGACGTCGAGACAACGTCCTTATGTGCACATTGGGAGATTTAAGGCCTTTTCGATCTTCTCCTTAAGATCATCATCAGAACTGTGGTTTTAACTATTCACTGTTTCTATATATATGTTTTGTGTTAAAAACGTTTTTTTAACATCCAGTAATGTTTTTATGACCTTTTTAAGTGTCAGAATCATTATCTTGATGTTTTTCTGCATCTTTTGATATCTTACACTTTAGTTTTTCTGAATTTTGTTGTGTTCTTTTTTACTGTTTTCCTGGTTCTTCTGTTTGTTCTAGTTGTTCTATTAGCCGCTTGTTTATGTCTAATCCCCTGCTTCCATTTAAATATGTTTCATAGCTTTCCAATATGATAAAATAACCGTAAGAAGAAGAGTAACAAACCTATAAAAAAGAACATAACAAACACTCAGAAAAACTAAAGTGTAGGATATCAAAAGATGCAGAAACACATCAGGATGATGATTCTGACACTTAAAAACGTCACAAAAACGTTACTGGACATTACCAAAACGTTTTTAAACAAAAAACGTATAAATAGAGATACAGCAGATAGTTAAAACCACAGTTCTGATGATGATCTTAGGGAGAAGATCGAAAAGGCCTTAAACCTTGAAGTAATAGAAGTGAACACATGTAAATATTGGCTGGATATTGGCATTACAATATTGGGTATATATTATGATGCCAATATTAGCTGCATATTGGTATTACAATATTGGGTATATATTGTGATGCCAATATTGCCTGCGTATTGGCATTACAATATTGGGTATATATTGTCTTGCCAATGTTAGTTAGATATTGTCGTGCCAATATTGGCTAGATATTGGTTAAATATACATATATTGGCCATTTAAAAACCATGATAACCAATATCGGCCCAATATAACATGTTAACTGGGCAGTACTTATTTTGAAAATATCCAGTACAGTCACACTTTGCCATACGGCCACTCTTCATACAGCATTTCACTATAACGGCCTTTGTTAATTATGCACTTTTTTCGATTTACAGCCCACAATGTTTTGTTATACGGCCAAAAAATGCTGTATTGTGTCAAAATAATTGATTCATTATAAGGCTTATTGCTTTACGGCCAACCTTTTCTGGAATGTATCTAGGCTGTAAAGCGAGGTATGACTAATTTGAAATTATGAATTTTTCTCACATCCCCTTTCCCCTTCCCCCCCCCCAGTGACTATCTTTGATTTTTCATACATTTGGAATTTTTCCAGTAAGGTATTAGATCCAAATTAATCCAGTATCGATTTTACTTTATATTTTTCTCTTTATACTAACTTGGAAATTTGTAATTCATCTTTTCAGTACCTAACTGTGCAATTTATATTTTTTAATGTGCCTACAAGATACTGTAATTTTTTATCTTCATTTTAAATCTCGGCTTAACTTTTTTATGGTTTAATTTTGAATTTCCGCAGTTGAAAATGTAAAAATTATAGTGTAAAAATTGTATTGTTTTTGTTTATTTCATTTAGATGCTCTCTTTTATTGGTTGAAAATCGGGTTTACATAATTTGATTTTATCGCTTAAATTATGTATTAAGTTTTTATATTTATTTTGTTTGTGTCATTAACAAGAATAGCCGAGAGTTCTTGGGGTCAAACTTGGGCTCGTGAAATCTTATAATATAATAGTCCATTGTCCTTTCAATAGTGTAATCAGCAATGTTGGCATTGGAAACATTAAAAATTAGTGCGTTAATCTAATTCTTATACAAAAGGATTGTTCTTGGTGTTAGAGCAACAATTTTCACGTTAATTGGCTATAGATAGTAATTATTAGAAGTTTTTGTTAAGTACATTTGTTTTATTTCTTATAAAAAATTAAATTTTTTTTTTTTACTAAATTTTACTTGATTTTTTATTAATGATTTAAATGTAATACTGAACTTTAAAATTTTTTTATTTTTTTTTTTTTTTTTTCAAAAAATTTTTATTTTTCCTAATTTTTTGTCCCAAAAAAGTTTATTTTTTCTATTTTTTTCTAACAAATTTCCAATTTTCATATTTTTTTCCCAAAATAAATTTTTGGGAAAATAATATGAAAAATTGAAATTTTTTGGGATATAAAATTAAAAATTGAAATTATTTTTTAAAAAATAGGAAAATGGAAATTTTTTGGGAAAAAATATGAAAAATTGAAATTTTTTGAAAAAACTTTTTTGGGAAAAAAAAATAGGAAAAATGAAAATTTTTTGGAAAAAAAAAATAAATAAAAAGAAATTTAAAGTTCAGTATTACAATTAAACCATTAATGAAAAATGAATAAAAAATGGAAAATCAAGTAAATATTTTTCATATTTTTTCACAAATAATTTCCATTTCTCCTATCTTTTCCCAAAAAACTTCCATTTTTCATATTATTTTTCCAAAAAAATTTCTATTTTCATATTTTTTTCCAAAAAAAATCCATTTTCCCCCATTTTTCATTTCTCACTTATTTATTTCCCCAAAATTCTACATTCCACTCACATTTTCCACCAAAACACTCCATTAATCATTAACAATTTCCCAAACACATCTTACCCTATTACTCATACCACGCTCACTTTACTCATCATCTTTATTTAATTCCCATTGATTTCCCTTACACATAAATATTCCCCAACTTCTCATCAATTCTCCTAACCACTACTAAATAAAAATAAATATTCACTCAAAAACATAATAAAAACAATAACATAATAACACGTTGATGCAATAGCATGCTATTAAAATAGCTTCAGGTTTGCGAATTAAGATTAAGCCATATCCGTTGTGTTCATATGAGAGATGAATCTTGTAGCCTGCAATTCACCAAACTTTCCCATGGCGTCAACTTTTATAAATTACAGGTCCATGGCTTAAATCTATAGGACGTGACCTGTTTTTATAGAGGAGGCAAAAAATACACCTCCAGGCCAAAAATAGAAAATTATTTTTACACTTGAATCTATTTTTCTCCTCTCGAATATTTCCTTTTATTTGTAGAAATAAATTGTGAAATTCCGTTCTAAATGTGCGGAAATTGCTAATTTGTTGTTGTGAAACTAAAAGCTCTTTTTATTACTTATTATTCTTAATCTGTGGTGGATTTTTTGTTTTCGGTTAACAAAGAGGGAAATGTGAAACGTTTCCGCCATGTTGGGACAATAGAAAATGTGGAATGGAAATAAATACGGAGAAATGATGGAAATATATATAAAATAAGGAATTGTTTTATTGATTTCGTGGAAATTGAATGTGTCAATTGGGGAATAATGGGAAAATATCGGAGTTGGGTTCGAATTGATGGTAAAATTTAATCAAATGTTAGCAGATGCAAATTTTTTGAAAATTTTTTGAAAATTTGATCAAGTTAAAATATACAAATGCAAAATGTTTGAAATAAGTGGAAAAAACCTTGATATAGATAATAAAAAATTATGATGAAAAAAAAACAAAATTTCAAAAAATCTTTAAAAAAATTTCATAAAAAAAATTTTTAAAAAATTCAAAAAATCACAAAAAAATCTCAAACTGAAAATAATCTCAAAAAATCTCAAATTTCCTCATTCAAATTGAAAAAAAAAATTATATTCTTGAATACAAAACCAATTTCATTTTTTTTCTCTAAAAAAAAAATATAAATGACCAATAAATTCTTCCCCTTGTTTACAATTTACATTGATCCAACTCGCACGATTAAGCAAAATAAAAAAATCTATTGAAAAAAGCAACAAAAAAATGATTAAATAAATTGTTGAATTTTTCCATGTTTACATGATATAGTTTGCTCAGGGTTTGTTGCCAGGAGAAAAGTTTAACCATCTGAATCCTCCAAGGACAACACGTCGTGTTCATCGCTTCTGATCCATTCCTTTTTTAATTTATGGTAGCATCCGGTTGAGTCAAAAGTATAACCTATAAAAGCTACTTACCTCAATTTCCAATTTTTTCCTTTCGTTTCATCATAAAAATAAAAATATAAATATTTATTACAACGTGATCAACTTGAATTTTATTTTTTTATTTTTTATTCTTTTTATTTTCTATTTTCTTCTTTATTCAACCGTTAAAAGAAATTTAACCTTAAGCTGTAAGGTCCTTTACTAAAAATGGAATAAAGAGATTCGTACGCCCTTTACAGGGCTAAGTCCAGTTGTCTTATGAATTTTAAATAGAATAGAAAAAAATTAATGAAAATGAAAATAAATTATTTATTACTTTATTATATTTTCAATTTTTTTCGTTTCTTGGTTTAAAAATCAGGTTTTAAATAAATGTGAAAAAATGAGAAAAAATAAGAAAAAAATTTATTTTTAAAGCTACAACTTATTGATTATTTCTTTAAAAGATGCTTTTTAAGGTGTTGATAAAATTAAAATGAATTAATTATTATTTTTTGAGATATTTATGTTTAAAGTTCCTCGAGTTGGATTCGACTGGTTTTCTCTGATTAAAACGTATCGGGTTTTAGAGTTTTTTTTTTAGCTCTGAGAAGTCGATTCGCTACTTCAAGGCTGAAATCTGCATTGGAAAGGACTATAGATTAAATTATAGATTAAATTAAAGATTAAATATGAATCTTTAAATCGTATTTTTGTTAGAATATTAAAATTTTTATCTATTCACAAAATAAAGGTAGGTTTATTTAACCGTGAATCGCCGCAGCAAATTGTAATGCCGCAGCCATTTTGTGAACTCTTACTAGTTTTTACGGAAAACCAACGATTCGAAATTACTGAGCTTATCGAAAAACCATAAAGGCAAGGAACTATCGAATATTAAATTAAATCGAATAAATCAATTAAAACTTTAAATTATAATTTTGGGTTTAATAATTAATTTAACGGTTAATTTCAAATTAAAAAAAATCACATTTTAGCACAAGCAAGTTTCCGCATCTTTCAAATTCGACATGAACGGTAAAATTAATGACCAGTCAGAAGTATAAATTAAAATTAATCACACAAAATACAATACACACCTGAAAGGTTAATGAAATGCATATTTTGAAAAAAAAAATATATTATGTTGTCTGGTTTATGTTCCCTTGACCTTCACTCACATTTGATTTTGTTTTGTTTATTTTCTTCATTTACACTTCCTGTTGGCTTCTTATTAGCATTTTCTCATCTTGCCAGCAGGAGGGAGTCTGGGCTTGTTGCCACTTTTTTTAAGTAATCTTTCTTATTCCCAAACTTCATTTATGAACTTGCCCTATGCGCCCCTGACCTGAACTCAACAAAGTCGCGAGTTCAGCTCACTTCAGCTGTTTGTTGTGGGAAATTTCACTGTTAAATTGTTGCGGTTAATACAGATTTTAATTATAATTTTAATTAAAAATTCATTTAATAATCACAGATTTATATTTTTTTAATTTATTTATTGTGAAATTGTAAATAATTTTCAATATAATTTAATTTTATTGTTTATTTACTTTTAGGTGTTGGGATAGTGTTAATAACTGTGAGTGGAATCGCATGGCGTTTAACATCAACTGATGCTCCATCATGTCGAATGATGTTAGGATTAAGATCTAACGATGATCCAGAACCAAACAATCGCTTTGTTCCTCGGATTCCGCCATCTTATGGCAGATCTCATCACCCATATGCAGGTTAATATAAAAATTTGAATTAAATTTGCAACGAAATTGTATTAATGTTTATTTATTTGCTTTTTTTAGCAATGATGTACCCAGAATTCCAATTTAGGCCTCCACCTCCATCTTACCAAGCATCTATGCAGGAATATCGCTTGAGATTACTACTATTAGATCGCCAACACACACCTTCAGCAATGTCCATGTCTCCTGTATCGCCGCCTCCTACTTATAGATCGCATACGAGTGGAAGGTAAATATAGAATTATAAATGGTTATCGATAGGGCTGTGCGATA
>JAQFZN010002269.1:0-11929 GCA_034687075.1 Geophilus carpophagus | reverse complement strand
AGGGTAACAATAATACAATACACTATTATAATATCTTAAATCTTAACATCCTTTATAATAATATTCTTAACATTAATTATAAACATAATAATAACATTATTAACATTCATTAATCTTTAGTTGGTAATATTAGATCACCACAGCAACCTTAGTCAAAGTTAGTTATATTATCCATTACTTGTTTACTGTAGAACTTAGTTTAATTACTTAGCTTAGCAGTAGTTATTTTATATTTCCTTATCTAGATAGATATTACATTAGTGTAGTTTCAGTTATATTTACTGTATTTATCCGATTTGGTATCTTTAAACTTAATTTTAATCACTTAATAATTGTATTCCATTTATTTACCTAAGTTAGTTATTTTGAGTTAGCTAGTCAGAATTATTTGTTGTTAGCAATTCAGTTATTTACTTATTAGTTTTATCCACATTGTATTATTCATTATTTTGCACGTTTGATATTTCTCTTGTGTTACTTTCATATTTACATTTAATTGTTAGAATTAAGTATAATTAAGCATTTCATTGTATCAATTACTTCTCACTAGAAATAATTTAGTTTAAGAGTGCATTTGGCTATAATTAGAATAAAGGTTGTCTTGTGTTTTGAGAAGTATTGTTTATTCTTTTATCTTACACACGTAGTAATAAATTACTTAATCTCGGACTTGTATAAAAAACTGTACCGTCACAGCTGGCTCCAAGTAAAAATAAGACTGTCTCATTCAAATTTAATTGTATGAGAGGTGATATTATTTGTGTTTGTATTATTTCAATATATTGTTTTAAGATGATTATGTTTTAACTCTGACTGTGGGAACCAAAAAGGGGAAATGTTTGTTGTGACAGGTTGCGGTTGCATCCTAGATTACATGCATTGTCAATTGTGATTTGTTTTCTTTCTCACTTGCTCTGTAGAGTTTACAGTGAAAGTGAGAGTGTGTATTTTTATAAAATAAACCCATTGGATTATCAGTGTTGTGAGTTGTGTCTTCATTATTTTGTTCCTACTTATCACATGAAATAATCCTATTATACAGAGTGGTAAAAAAATCTGTAACTCCACTAAATATTTCTGAAAATGCTGACAATGCACCTAATCCAATGATTGTAAAGTATTAAAGTTTAGTGGGCCAATTTTTCGGTGATTCAAAATTGGACCTTGGGATGTTCCACCAAGGTCATTGGAAAGTTATCTTAGAAACCATTAGAGATAGACAGAAATTTCCAATTGTAAACTTTTAGAACAACATTTATTTAGTCTAACAATGACTACTCCACAAATCTTTTGTACTAAGAAACTTAAAGATAATTGCAATTTTCTAAAGTGGTTACATTTATTTGATTAGGATGTTGGAAGTTAAGAGAGTGATTAGTCTAATAGTTGTTTAATGTGATGACCACTAGCACCGAGACACATCTTTGCATGTGTCTGGATGGACTTGTACATGGTTTCAATAGTGTGTTGGAAATTGGCACTATATCATAAACTTTCTCCTTCACATAACCCCACAGGAAAAAGTCAAGTGGTGTCAAAATAGGAAATGTAGGAAGTCATGACACTGGTCCTTCTCTACTAATCCACTGATCTCTGAATACAGCATGTAACTTTTGCTGTGCTAGACATGAGAAATGGGTGGAGCCCCATCTCAACTCTTCTGGCCAATGGCAAATTGTCAACAAACTCTTTAATGGTATTCATCAGAATTAGTTTAATGTATCATTGTCCATTCAGGTTACCATCATAGAACACAGGACCAATCATTTGCCCATTGTAAATCCCACACCAGACATTAAAGTGCCAATTCTCTTGGTGGGCTACTTCACGTATCTTAGGGATTTTCTGTGATCCAATAATGGAGATTGTGACGGTTTACTGTTCCATTGCAAACAAATCCGACCACATTAGCGTTTTCATTGTCGCCTATCTTGGTTAACAACCAATTACAATTTGACCATTGAAATCTCTATCGAGCAGTTCCTAGTGGCAGTGAACATTAAATGGGTGGAAGTGATTGGTGTGTAGAACATTCAGAACAGAGACGTGGAAACAACTAACATCAGCTGCGATGGCTCTATTACTAACATAAAGATTTGCTGCCAGAATTGTTATTGCTGAATCATCATTTAACATGGTCCTTAGTCAACCTTGGCGAGGACGTGGCATGATACTTCCTGTTTCACGGAACCTCTGAATAATGCTTCTCAATGTGTTTGGAGATTGATGTTGCCGATTTGGGAACCTTTCTCTGTACAGTCTAGCTGCAGCTGCACAAATTTCCTGATTAGCGCCATAACAGAATACCATATCACCTAGTTCTTGTGCTGGGTATTCTGCAATCTTGGAAGTTGAAAAATTCTTGGTTTGTACAGGACTTCAAGCCAGAACCTGTGTACTGAAAGCAAGAAACTTATGAGATCAGCTAAACTGACAATTGATATCTTTTTCAGTTATGGGTAATATATTCTCAAGAAATGAATGTCTTCAGATTAATTTACAGGTGTGCTGTACACTTTAATGATAAACATGTGTCTACTGTAGAAAATTGCGATTAGCTTAAAGTTTTTTAGTACAAAAGATTTGTGGAGTAGTCATTGTTAGACTAAATAAATGTTGCTCTAATAGTTTACAATTGGAAATTTCTGTCTGTCTCTAATGGTTTCCAAGATAATTTTCCAATGACCTTGGTGGAACATCCCAAGGTCACATTTTGGATCATAAAAAATTGCCCATCCAACTTTAATACTTTACCATCATTGGATTAGGTGCATTGTCAGCACTTTCAAAAATATTTAGTGGAGTTACAGACTTTTTTACCTTTGGACGAAGTGCATCGCGTGTTTACAACTTCAGAGAACTTTGTGGATAGTCAATTTTTAATGTACAAAATATCACCAACTATTTAAAGAAATAATGTTTGCTATTCAGAATTTTCTCTTTTTGTTTATATCTTTATGTTATATATGTTTATATGTACATCCATATAAAGTTTGTTGGTTTCATGTAGTCGTATATGTATTTACTGTCAATAAATTTGTATGAGTTATTTTTCTTGTTTTGTAGTTATTTCTGTAAATCGTATTTTTATATCTCAAATTTCTTGGTGAACTCTGGTGATTCGATGTAGGGAAGTTTGACTGTATATCAAATGTAAGAAATGCTTAAAATAGCTAAAACTAAACAATATGAAATTAATTTATAATGCTTTTAATATACTATTCATATAAAATAAAAACATTTTAACATCCAAAAATATTTTGCATAAATTTTTAGCAATTTTCAAAAAATTATTAATCATTTCACATACTTTTGAATAAATACACATTTCACTAATAACAATAATTTACTACAAAATACACTCATACAGTTATGCATAGCTGAAACAAAAAATGAAGTAAAATAAATAAAAGTAAACAAATAACAAGCATATCATACATTGGTATATTTGTTTAGGACAAAGTGTAAATAAGTTTATTCATTACCAACATTTTTAAAACACTTAAAGTACTTTCTCTTACATCACAAATATTAAATATTCAATATTTATCAAGATTAGAATGTATTTAAAAAATGGAGAATAAATCTGATTCTTTTCCTTTTATATTTTTCACACATATCACAAAATTAAAAGAAATGAAAAGAATGAATTTATATTATGCAAATTGACTAGAACTTTTTTTAGTAAAATATTTTACACAAATGAATAAGTATTTTCAACAGCTCGTCCATGTACCCCTAATTGTTGTTCACTATGCAATCTTTCTAAAGATTCAGTCCTCATTCTCACAGAACCAGAATTGGTGATAATTTCTCTGGGTTCTGGAATTCGAGGTGCTCGTGAATGAATTCCAGTACTGCTAGATCTCCCTGTAGTTTCTGCATGAATTGGGGTTTGTTCTGGAGAGCTGCTTGGACTTGCTGAATCAATTGCCATTACGAATTCTGTTAATGTAACATCAGAAGCACCTCCAGATTCTAAGGGTATCGGATGAATTCGAAAGTGTTCGAGCATGTCGAAAATTGTTTGAAACCATAAGTGTTGTACTCGACACTGACCGTCTGCATTCACTGTCATTCGTAAATGCTGCAAATAAAATGTAAAAGTAAAAAAATAATCAAGGTTTTAACATATTTGAAACCTGCAGCAGATCACATAAGGCTAAATTACACTCACTTTTGCTCTTCCTTGGAAGTTAAATGTAAGAACCAATTCTCCATTCCTTGTTTCACTTAAGCGAACTAAAAACACTCCATGTCCTGCAGGCCCATCTTGGAGAACCATATGAGCCGCATCTGAACGTACTAAAGTTCCATGATACCATGGATATTCCAACAACATTTGGTAAACACTAGATAAGTTTCCTTTTTAAAAATAAAAAATAAAATGAGTAAACAATAAATAATATAAATAAATACAATAAAATAAAAATTACCTATTCCATCATTTGATCTTGGTGATATACTTAATTCTGAGTGTCTATGATTTGAAGCAGAATGTAACCTATTAAACCCATTTGCTGGAATTATATCTTGACTACGAGGTGGAAGCACTGGGGGATCATTTTCATCATTTTTAATGATTCTTCGACTGCGTGGTCTTCTGTTTGGTGATTCTGGCACAGTACCTGAGCGTGGTCTTCTATTAATTAAAACAAATACAAAATTTATATTAATATATTGATTTTCACTTATTGCAAAATTCTATTCTAGGAAAAAACTTACGAGGAACTATCTTGATTAGTATTGTCCGTGAAAGTACTTCTCATGCAATATTTAATAGTAGCCAACCATGAGCGCATGTCATCTGCATCGTGTCCCTCAATCACATATTCCATATTATTTTCAGCCTTTTTTAAAAAATAAAAAAAAATTAAGTTAAAACATAAACATATTTATACATTAATTTATAAAAATACAAGTATTAATTTTTCATTTCAATTCATTTTTTGGAAAAAAGTAAATGTAGATCCTAATTTTTTATTCATTCACATAATCAATAGATTACTCAAAAAAAATATATTTTGAACTTCAACTCTAGATCATACACTTGATCACTCAATTGAAATAACTGATCACAAACTGCATCAGTTCTTGATCAATATACTTGAGCGCTTAATTCAAATAAACATTAATGACTAAAACAAACCTTTAATACAAACGTATTTTCGTGATCTGGCATTTCCAAAGCGGTTGTTTCACGAGCTTCAATGATCAGAAAACAGAAAACGCCGCTTCTTGGTTTAACTGCCTATAAGAATATAAAATTAAAAATTAAAAAAATTAAAATAAATATATAATTTATCAAAACTTAATTGTCGGCCGCTGCACAATTTAATTACGCTTAGAAAGCACAGACCGGAAAAGTATCCAATTAAGTAACAACAACAAATTTAAATTAATCATATCTAATTTAAACCTTAATCATCGTGTATTCATTTTATAAAGTACAGTATTATATTCTATAAAATACACAAAGATTTAATTTTAATTTTAATTATATTAAAGTTATGAAACTTGTTTTTCCCAACTTGTTGATCAGTGGTAAAAATACACAAGACAGAGAGTAAACAAAGTGATTGTATCAGGTATTAAGAAATTTTGCTACATGTTAAAAGATATAATTTTGTTTTTCAACCTCAGTGACAATAATCTGTTGATCAGGATGTGGCAAAGATGCAATTATCGATAAAAGTACATGAGTTTTGTACAGTAAACACAATGATTGTATTTAGATAGATAAACAGGTACAGGAATGTTGTTTCCTGTTATATATTAATAATTAAAAAAATAATTTTGTAAAATAAATTTTGGATAAATTAAAAAAGTTAATATTTTTATTTTTTATTAATTAAAAAGTACGAATTTTTTTTTAATATTTCCTTTTTTACTTTTTTTTTTAATTTTTTTTATGCGTAAAAACAGTTTAAAATAGAATACTAAAATAAACGTTACATTTTTGAAACTTTTTCAAACTGTAGTTATAAAAATGAATTTAATTCAGATTTATTTTATAAAAATTACATAAAAATTCGAAAAATACCTTTGGCGGTGAAAAGAACTCGAGCATATAACCTGCAGTTGTTTTAACCAATGCAAGTCTGCATTTCTCCCATTTATGCTTCCCATCCATGTTTTCACCAGTTAAATAATTAACTATTCCTTCTTTACGGCATTCAACGATAATTTTAGATAATTTCGTCTTCTCGTGTTTATCATTTTGTTGCATTCTTCGTTCCGAAAGCTCAACCTCATCCGAATTTTGTTTATGAAACAGTCCTTTACCCCTGGTTAATCCTTTAAAACTAAGACGACGGAAGAATCGTTTATGATGTGATTTCGGTGATTCTCTGTCCGAATAATCTGACGAATCCGAAGAGTTTTTTTCTACTACGCCTCCTAAACTTTCAGCTGATTTATTTACGTTTATTTCATCTCGTTTCTTCATTTCGTCTTCAAAATAATCGGTGAAATACTCGACGAACTTGTTTGAAAAATCATTTACCAATGTTTGACTTGTGGAATTTGTATGATCATCGATAAATTGATGTAAATCAGCGACGAGCTGAGCGGCAGCGCGATGCGCGTGTCGGTCGCAGACGTCAAACCAGGATAATATTGTTTCGTCTCCTTCGCCATTACAGCTTGATGCCATTTCGTTTGTCAGATTATGTTTTTCATTTTACCTATTATGGCTGTGGATTGTTGTTCTGTAGCGATGTTTTGATAAGGTCTGCAGAGGGAGGAAGCTTAATGAGACATGCTGAGCGGCTGTTGGAGCTGCCATTGCGGTATGTAGCAGTTTTCTAACGAGTCAAATTGGTAATAGATGGCGCAGTTCTTTAATTTATTACAAGTGTTCTGTTATTGGCTCCTTTTAAACTTCACTTTATTCAAACATAAAAAAAACAGTAAAAAATACAACATTATTAATATTACTTTTAAAAACTTAAGCTAGGTTTACACATGCAGTTGTAGTAAGAAAGTAGCAGTAGTGCAGTGCATTGTGTGACAGAAATAGAGTGCAGCAAAGCAAAGAAGATAGTGGCAGTACATGCTGTAGAAAAATGAAGAAAGGCAGTAGCAGTATACTGACTGCTACTGCCTGATTTCTGCTGCTACTTTCTTACTGCTGCTGCATGTGTGAACATATGTGAACATATGCGAACCTAGCTTTAGAGATTTCCATTGCATGACACATTTCGTCATTCTGTATTTTTGATACTTTGACATCATCATTTCTTGAAATTATTGACTACTAATCACATTGTTTTTAAAATACATGTAAGACCTTATACTAATATCTGTGTAAAGCTTTGTATTTATGACATTTCTTTAATGGGAAATACATATATGTTGGTATGCCAGAATAGTCTTTTGATTGACAAGAAATCACCGACAAACAAAAGGAGAATGCACAACAGAATGAGACATTGAACGACAGTAGTATCCTAACCTAACCCTGAAAAAATTTTACTTTTTTTCCATTAATTAGATTAAAGTAGATAGTTTAGGTTAGGTAGTATAGGTTTGTCCTGCGATAGCCTCTTTCTTGTGCAATAATATCTTTTGTCATGTGATAACATCTTTTGTTGGGAAATAATTTTTTTGTTGTGCAAAAGATTTCTGTGGTCGTTCTCAGGAGCGCGCCAACCCGGGGGTGCAGGGGGTGCAGCGCACCCCGGCGGCAGCATTTAGGGGCGGCCCATGTGTTCTTCAGGACCTTTTGGCTTTAAGGTGTAGGGGGCGGCAAAATAAAATCTTGCACCCTGCACCCTGGCGGCAAATTTCTCTGGCGCGGCCCTGGTCGTTCTATTCACTTTATTGTCGTTTTAAACACCATTTTTGTTTTTAGTTCAGCCTTTTTTTTCTTCCCGATGAATCATACTACACAGCACGAAAGCTCTGCACATAATTTTGTGACGGTTTGGCCGGAGCAAAGTGTTGAATATTGTTAAAATAAAATAAAGCTAATTTATTAAAACATGAACATTTATTCTATTCTACTGAATAATGGAAAACTGAACAATGAAATGATTGAATAATTACAATCTATGGATAATGCTGATTTATAAATTAATGTTAAACAAATACAAATAAAAGGTATAAAAAGTAAGTTAATTGTTGACTACAATTATAAATGGATATAAATTAGGTATAAAATAATCCTAAGATAAATTAAGGTTAAATTACATTGACTAAATACTTATTAGTTTAATGATTACAAATTAACAGTCCGATAAATATTAATATAAAAGAACAATAAATTAACTAACTTGGTTAAATACTGATCTTAAGATAAACAAAGTAACTAAATAATTACAGGTTAAATACTGATTGGATTTAACTAATCTAAGGATAACAAAATAATATAACTTACAATACAAATGATAATAAAATAGAAATAAATAGGTAATGAAAGGTCGCGATCGGGTAATTGGTCAAGTTAGGCACGGTGTCTAAGTCAGGAGTCAGTTAGGTTAGCGGTCTAGGAACTATTCATAAGTTGATGTCATCATCTGGTCCGAGTTGAATCCTATATCGTCACAAGCAAATAAATTCATTAGGAAATACATAAATAACTTTGCACGACATAGATACAACATAAGAAACACAATATATAGAAATAAGATAGAATAAAGGAAAGGATAGAAATAAGTAGTCACAAGACAGGAATAAGAGATTCGCGCCAAACAGGTCACTTGCTTAGAAGAACAGATAACACTACAGGTGAGTGTTACCACATGCCAAACCGGCTATTTGATACAAGCAGAGCAGCTTCTGGTCCTAGTCTGGACTATTTGATACAAGCAAACAGCTTATGGCCCTAGCCTGGACTATTTGATACAAGCAAACAGCTTATGGTCCTATGTACCGGACTGGATTTACAAGCAAGGCAGCTTTTGGTTCTATTCTGAACTTACAGTGTTTGACAAAAGATCAGTGATCAAATGACAAGAGTTTCATTTAGCAAGTATAGTGGCTCAGCAGCAATTTCTCTATGGTTCTCTTCTCTATTTATACCCAAAATCAGAGAGGACAAAAGAGAAAACTAAATGTCATTGGACAGTCAAAAGAGTAAACTAAAAGTCATTTGTCCTTAACAATGATGGACAAATGTGGGCAGAGCCACCCCTAACAATTAAACTTAACAATAAGATATTTAGCCTTGTGGCAAAATAGGAAAATGAAATCCTTCAAGCTGTCACAATTTGTCTATTATTAGTAGGTAAGTTTCACACCTAAACTTTTCCCTTCTTTCAAGCACAACCTCTTCTGCATCACCATCATTGTATTGTCTTTTTCTTTTTGACACACACCTGCATTGATCGGTATATTCTGCACTAACATTGGTTGTGCTATTTGCCTTTTTCTCAGTCATCAAACATTTCTCTTTGTGATTTCAGAAAGTTGAGCAATGATTTGAGAAGATTGATTGCTGTTTAAAGTTCTATTGTTTTCTTTTGTAGAAATTTACTGACTCATTTGATTTGGTCTAGGATTGCAGCCCAGAAGCTTACCATGATGATATTTTTTTTCTTTGAAATTTCATTTAGCAGACATTTAATCTCATGAATTGTCTCTGGTTTCTGATTCGCATTTTCAGTGATAACTTGCAAAGCCTTCTGAAAGCTGCTGTAGCTGCGAGACAATGCCTTGATCGCATTGGCCCTTGCACACCACCTTGTAGCGCTCACTCTTTTTACAACTAGTGCAGAGTCTAGCTGACCCTCACTATCTTTGTTCTAAAGATATTTGAGCATAACCTCAAACAATGGGATGATGCCAAGAAGAAAGTGTAAATTATTTGTGCAAGTCCAAAAAATGAGGTTGCTCCAATGCAACTTTCTACAGCACACACTCCAACCAAATTCAACGAGTGTGTTGTGCAAGGAATCTTGTGTGCATGATTATTAATATTTGTAATATGCACTTGAAGACTGTTGTAGCACTTTGACATGTTCACTGCATTGTGATATGACTGTCCTTGCTAGTTTTTAATGTCAATGTTGCATCCATTTAGAAACATCATAACAGTGATGGCGAGCGCTGCTTTAGTGTCACATGTTATTGGGATGAACGAGAGAAAACATTCTACCACTTTATCAGGAAAAACAATGATGCTTGATTTTTCCTTTATGATCTTCATAAATGCAGCTCATCTTTGTTATTTGATGTCACCGATGTATTTTTCAGCCCATAGATTAATGTCACTAGATTTTGATCTCTGAATTGGCAGGTTTCTTGGGTTTTTCATTATTACAACAGGTGGTGTAGAGACTGTGACCATTGAACTCAATGACGTCACTATTGAGGTTGCTTTAGGCTTGGCGTGTAACAAGTAGTGTGGCATCTTTGATATAGAGGGTCGACTTCCCTAGGTGGTGGGGGTTGAATTGTATCCTGAATTCTTGCTGGGATTGCCCTTTTGAATTCTTGCTGGGATTGCCCTTTTGAATTCTGCTTCTAATTGAGCATTTTTGTTTCTTTTTTTTTGTTTTTTTTTTTACTGTCGCTCCTTAATTAGCTGGTTCGTCTTAAATTTCTCACTTAATTTGGTTGCTTTTAACCTATTTTCTTTCTCTCTTTTCCATTGCTCTTCCCATATATAAACATTGTGTGTTGAAAAATTAAGGAGTGTGTATGATGTTTCTTTTTCTTTAGACAAATCATTGATGTTTCTTTTGACTTTTTTTGGATGATCGGTGGTGGCAGTGGTTGAACTGGTTGAGAAGCATTATCTACTTTTGGCAACATTTGATGTGGAGTTCTCGGTGGAACTTGTCTGTTTTGTCTATCTGCTGCAGTTTAAAAAAATCTTTAGTGACTTCTTTCGGAAAAATCTCGAAATAAAAATGTCTTTTTTTGTTCGCCAGCCAAATTTTGTGATTTGAATAATTCACTATCGTCTTTAGAGTCTATAATGGCTTGCTAGTCAATGGTACAGGTTGCTATTATAGCTGCTATTATAGCTGTTATTCCTTCCTTGGCACTGGCAACCTCGAGATGCCAAATGATCTCCACAAGTTAGACTTTGCACCCTATATCTCTGTCGTCATTGGACGATCTCCTGCAACGACTCTTTGATATGCTGCAGTTGTTATTGTTTGTCATCTTGCTAAACCTTTAGCCTACTTATAGATAAATATACTTTAGTTATTTTTGTCAAGTTATTTTATTTTATTATGGAAAGTAAGGTCCTATGAGAAAATCCAAAAAGAAATGATAAATCAAAAAGTAATGATTTACTTAAAATTCAGTATTATTCCTAGTTAAAGACAATTGTTAAATAGTATAAAATTATTATTGGTTTCATTATTTAAATGAATCCACTATAAACATGTAGTGTTACGTTATGGCATTGGCTAGTTGTGAACTCTACACAAGTTTGGTTCTAGGTGTTTCTTTTTCTTTTTTGCAAACCTGACAAGGAAAAATAAAATAATTTGACTTACTGTACCATGGCAAGAAAAAGTAGAATTTTTTTAAAATCACACTTGATTTCAAAGTGAGTTGAGGGGGCTTTTGCGATAATCGATTATAAATTTTATAATTGGTATTGGCAAGTTCGTGACATCACGTTAGTTGACAGTGGTGTTGCAAGTCACTGACTGGTTTGATTTTGGTATCAGTTGTGACATCAGTTGTGATTTGAGAACTTCGGGACCATTCAATAAGTATGTCACGCACTAGGGGGGAAGGCAGTGTACCAAAGAGCGCGACCAAATGTGACATAGGGGGGAGGCATAGGCGCCCCGAGGGGGAGGCAAGATGGGTCACTTGCCCCCCCCTGGATTTTTAAGTTTGACAATATATTTTTACAAAAATTTTTGTTATCAGCAAAAGTTTTTTCCTCCTTACCAACAAATAATTTCTCTGTGCATTTGTTATACCTTTATTAGACAAATGGTCAAATAACAGGCAACCT
>JAQFZN010002268.1:0-11932 GCA_034687075.1 Geophilus carpophagus | reverse complement strand
ACACTTACACTCAAAAAATAAGCTTGAAAATACTTGTAAATAAAACACAACATCAAAACACAAACACTCCTAAAAAAACCTTTTTGAATGCAGCTATTGTTTTCTAGCTTTCTAACTTACTGTGGCTCTTGCTAAAATGTAAGCATATTCAGTATAAGGTCTTCTATCATCGATACAACTTTCCAGTCAGCATATCCGCTTAGTTTTGAATTAGTTTTCTAAAGCGTTCAAAACCTCGATTTATTTTTTCTTTTCCATTATTGGATTGAACCATCTTAATTTGTTTTTCTGTTTGATTTTCACATCAGCTTTATAAATTTGATATTTATCTAGTGTTTTTATCTTGTGTTTTATGTAATGTATTTTTGTATTTCTTGAAAAAATATTTCTGTATGTTACAAAATACTTGCTTATCCATATGATTTTTTTATGTAGTACCCCTGGCAAAAAGTTTTTGAACATACTGTTGCTATTTTAAACAATGAAAATGCTGAGTTTGCACTTTCTTTTGAAATTATTCTAGCTGCAGTTGCGCTTGGGCCCACTCTACCCCCTGTAAAAACATTGTGTTGGGCCCTTCTTCCAACATTCATTGAATCTATTAATTCCCAAACTGTACCATCTCTAGCAATAGTACAGGTTTGCACCTCAGTATCACTCTCACTCTCTAATAGCTGCCCTCGTCTTTGCCCTCGCCCTCGCCCTTGCCCTTGCCCTTGCCCTACTTCTCACCCTCGCCCTTGCAAATTTAAGTCTGCGGTGTCAGAAATTTCACTGCATGGTGAATCTGAAGCAGATGACTCACCAAAGTTGATATTTTCAAAATCATAATCTGAAATGTCTGAATCTGATTCATGATCTGAAATATCAAAATACGAAGCATTTTGTTGTGATCGGTTTGGTCGTTTTGCACCCATAAAAATTGAAAAAAAAAGCAGATAAATAACTTCAAAATTGACTGGCATATATCAATAACACCTATGTATCATGTATATACATGTGTATCATATATATATATATATATATGTGTGTGTATCATGGATAACATGTGTAAACGTGTGTATACACCAATGATATGCACCAATGATATGCACCTATTGTATGCACCAATGATATATCCAAAGATAATCTGTGGATAATTATAAATATGTGTACACATATCTATAAATAACTACATTGTTTTACATTTTCATAACATTTTGATTAATTTATTTATTTGTTTACTATTTTCATTTTAGCGGTCAAATTGACCACTTTTGGTTGTTCTAGGTAAATTGCTTTTTTTCTTATTCATTATTTTATCAAATGCCATTTTGACTTGTTTATGATATAAAACATCATAAATAAATAAAAGTCAAAAAAAACTCCAACAAAATCCTTGGAGTTTTATTGCAACAGCTGTTTTAAACAGTTGTAGCGGTCAAAATGACCGCTCTGGTTGTTTTAGTGTTAATGTTTTAAGGTGTATTATTATTTATTTATTATATTATTAATAACAATTTTTTACATTTTGAATAACAATGTCTTATTATATTATTAATAATAAATTATTATTAATAATATATTTAAATTAATTATACATTTATATATTTTATATTTTTCAGAATCTCTGAAAGCTGAAAGTTTTCTTTCCCAATTCCCAGGAATTGAAAAAAGTCGAGAAATGTGATACTTCTTGCTCATATCTTTATCTAACCATACATCGATAATTTCATCTACCAGAATTTGTGTAGGAGGCTTACTTTCGATCAAAGCTTGAATAAGCGGATATATTACAATATCCTTTGTGCTAGAGAAAGGAGTTGGGAAATGAATTAGCTTCATACTCCATTGTGACATCATCTAATGTGGCGAGAAAAATCAAAGGTGTCATTGGGTGATTTAATATCAATTTCCATTAATTTGTCATTCAACTTTTTTTTGCTTAAAATTTCCTCCTTTGATCTGGTTAAATTGATTAATAATGTTTCAATTTTTTCTTTATTATTTACCTTTTTTTGATCCTTATTCTTTAATAATTTCTACAAAACTGGATTTTTTTTCCCAGCTAGCCTGGTTCTTTAGTGATATCCAATTTTAACCAAGGAATATTTTTTGAGGTTATTTCTCTTTCATGTAGAGATAATACATGGTCATTGCATACTCTGTGTTGATGTTTAAAATTTTTCTTAATTACGGTGATGGTGTTATCTCACTACTCCTGTTCTTGCTCTTGTGTGTATTCATCATGAGATGTCACTCTTAAATGCAACTTTCTAATTTCCCAAATAGTCTCATGGTAGTTTGTGCAATCCTTATGTGTCATCAATGAAGTGGTAAGTGGTAACTTAATTTTTTCCTCATTGGTTAGCTGCTGACAGATCTGACATGTAGCTACATTCTTTATCATCCCTTTAGGTGTTATGAATGTACTAATGAATACTCCAGACCTCCACTGGCAACCAATCAGTCTAACTTTAGTGTCTTTACAGTTGGGGCAAATAAACCATTGTTGACTTCCTGAGGACAGTGGAGTCAATCCTGGTTGATTGTTAGTCACTGTGTTGCTCAGAGCTAAACAGCTGTCGGTTGTACTCAGCTGACATTTTCTTTAGGTATTAGGATCTATTGATATTATAGTCCTTTTTGTTTAATGAAGTTAACTGCTGTAGCTTCTTTTTCAATTCTCACTAACATGTCAGAAAAAGTAAAATTTGTCTTTTTAAAAACAAGTTTTTTTAAAAACTACTTTTGCATTATGAGTTCGAATTTCTTTTCTAAAAATTTTTGCTTTTTTGTTGCAAGCATGAGCTATTGATGCCATTACTAATCCAATTCTTTACTGCTTCCATAAAACAAAGTGTCTTTGACGCAATGTTGCTACTTCAATTTTTTCAATTTCTTCTTCACTAAATTTACTTTTCAGGCATTTTTAAAATGCATCAACTATAAATTCATCTTTGTCAAGCATCATTTTTTGCTAGACGACTTGAAGCAAAGCACTTGGAAAATCTAAAAAAAAATACAAAATTATTAAGCTGGAATATTTTTTTTTAATTTTACTTGTTAATTGAGACATCTCTATGGTTCTTCTGATGGGTTCCCGAGAGTCACAAAATCAAGGTGGAATTCCTAGAAGAAAATGGGATGATGACGCTGCAGAAAGCTTTGCAGCGCTACAACAGTTCCTCAACAGACAAAGAACCTTGGTGATAAGAATACCAATAATATTTCTTACAGCAGGACAATATTATCTAGATTGGTCTACTATGACTGTGGCCTTAAATACCACTCAAACGTCGCTTCCCAATATATTGCAATATCAGCAATAATGCTACTCAGTACAGCACGAATAGTCTCAAACTATTAGATTTGTATTCAAGATTTCTCAAGAGTAACAAACAAGTTTTAGGTTCAAATGTCAAGTCAAGCGGGGGTCAAAAGGGGCTTTTATAGTTACTGGCTCGTGGCTCCGTCCAGTGAGCAAATTCGGGGCCCTCCTCATTGGTCCTCCATCAAGGGGGAGGGAAAATAACTACGGGACACCACACTGCATGTGCAGGGTGAAGCAGTCCCGTCACATACTTGAAACTTCATTATAACAAATTCATTTGTTATAGCGGAGTTTGTTTAACATAAAGCTTCATTATAACAAATTTGTTTGTAACAATAAAATTTCATTATAACGAAGTTATTTGTAATAATAAAATAAATCAGATTTTCAGCATTTTATTAGTACAGATCAAACCTTGTTATAACAAATAGCTTGGAAATAAAAAATTTATTTGTCACAATAAAAGTTTACAACAGAAAATGTTCACTATAATAAACAAAATTCAACTTCTAGTGTAAAATATTGTTTGCAATATTAAAAAGTTCGTTACAGCAAAATTTGTTACAATGAAATTTTGTAACATGCACTTAATAGGGCAACCAACCCAAAAAATATTTAGTTTGTAATGTTGAGGAATTTGTTATAATGAAGCTTGTTATAACGAGGTTCAACCTGTATACTTGTCAGTCTTGCGCGTTAGGCTATTTAATTAAATAAAGCCGTGTCTTGTTTTGAGAATAGTGTTCTTTGGCATCTTTATTTTAACATTTGATTTATACATTAACTACTTTGATCTTAGAGTTAGCAAATGTTGTACCATCACAAGTTTCGTTTGTAAAATGCCCTAGACGGCGAGACTGAACAAGGGGCTTTCTTCCTTATTTATAGGAAAATAAGAAAGAGTAAAAAGAGGTAACTAAATTTAATTGATTTAAACAAAATGTGTGATTAAATGGGTAGAGTTAAAGCAAAACTTTAGAAACAGAGTAATCAAGTGAGGGAATTATTAACTAAAATCTGCTTATCCGTCACAGCTTTCTTTCTAAAACTTTTTTTTTATTATAATTCTTGTTGACTTTGGAGTTGTGAGAATTATAAATTATAAAAGAAGAAAATGTTTTTTTTCTGTATTTCTTTGGTTTTTATTTTGCCAACTTTTTGTCTGCTATTCATTTTCTTTTAATTTGAGAGGGTAATTAGCGCCACCTTTAGACCAAATTTTAATAAAATCCGCCATTTTTAATTTTTTCAAATTCAGCATGGGAACTCTTACAAATGAATCTGGCTTTACTTCTATAGGGGATTATGATGAAAGTCATATGATTTTAGTCTCAAACCCACTTATTAGTCTATTTAGGATGCCAAATTTAATATAAGCTCAAACCGCATCTCAAGAAATTAATACCATAATAATTTTATTACAATCTTTTTTACAAGGAGGAAAATGTCATGGCGAGCACCATATCAACAAACAGTTTCGGTAAAATTTCGACCGAAATTAAAATTTAATTTCTGACAACTTTTTTTTCTATTATAGGCTTACCAACAATCGCATATAAATCAAGTTCCACAATTTCCTGGTGACGTACTTAAATTTTAAATAATTATCTTACCATTATATATTTACTAAAGCATCTTTTTTTAAGGTTATGGTGTTCCTAGTCTGGCACCACCTGGTGTAAATCCTGAACTTTGGCAGTGGTTTGTTTCGGTAGATCACGATAAAAATGGTAAAATAACAGTGGAAGAACTTCAGAGGGCTCTCATAAACGGCAATTGGTCACCATTTAACGAAGTAAACTATACAGCGTAACCCCTTTTAATGCACGGTTGAAATGTTGTAAATTTACCTCGCATTATAACGGGGTTGAGGTGTAATTATTACGTATTTAAGCCCCCTTCGTAAAACTGATATTTGCATAATCTTAAAAATTTACATTTCATTTATTTTTATTTACCTCAGGAAACATGTCGACTTATGATTGGAATGTTTGATCGTGACAGATCGGGAACGATTGATATTTATGAATTTGAAGCTCTTTGGAAATATATTCAAGATTGGAAAAGATGTTTTGATTCCTTTGATCGTGATAAATCTGGAACAATAGATGGGCATGAATTGCATCAAGCATTAACAACATTTGGTTACAGGTGAACTTAAAACATAAAAGGTTAAACGATACTAATTACTGTAGTATTTTATCTTTTCTTAGATTGACACCTAACTTTTGTCAATTGGTAATCCAAAAATTTGACCGTCATGCAAGAAGCAGCATTTACTTTGATGACTTTATCCAAGCCTGTGTTATGCTCAAAATTTTAACTGATGCATTTCGAATTAAAGATACAAATCAAACAGGTGTTATCATTGTCAACTATGAGCAATTTCTAGAGATGATAGTGGATACCTCAATTCGTAATTAGATAAATAAACTCATCTGTGATTTCTCTTATATTAAACTCAAAATGCTAAATTTATAAAAAATAACTTTTAAAATTATCTTTATTAATTATAAAATAAATTTATATCAATTGTAAAATAAATTAAGTTTCTGTGCTTGTTGCGTTTCTGTATTCAGTAAAATATAATAATAAAACCAAATAAGTATTAAAAAAGTTAAATTAAATAAAAAAAATTAATGAATTCATTTTTTTTATAATAAGAAACATTGTTTCCATTTCAGGTAACCATTTCCAATTACCTAATTTAAATATATAATAAACTTCTACAAAAATTATTATACAAATATTTTGCATTTAACACGAACTGCGCAATTTTATTTTTTACAAATTAGTCCAGATTAGTCTGTTGAAGCGCCATCCCTCCTCCGATGCACAAACATAGTTTCACTGTCATCTTGAACCTGACTAGAGAAACTTGACCTACTATTTAAATCACTTGATCTTAAATCCACTTCCAATTCATCGTCTGCCTCACCTTCACCATCCACATCTTCATCATCAACTTCGTCACCATTTGCATTTTCATTGCCCACTTGATCCGCTCTGTCGGAAGTTTCTTCGGCATCAGAATCCAGTTTATAAAGTGTATTGTGACATAAAGGGCACCTATCTTGAACATATAACCATTTTCTCAAACAAACACCATGAAAATAATGATTGCATTTAGTTATTCTCGCATTTGTTAGTTCTTGGTAGCAGATGGCACAAACATCATCAAATCTCTGCAGCTGTTCTTCAGTGGCTTCGGGTAATGCATTAATCTTATTCACAGCCGTTCTTCTCTTCATAAATGTCCTCCAACCAGCTTTAGCTTGCAACCAGATATTAATATAAGCATGAATACACATCATACAAGCTCGTATAGCTCCACCAGATTCAAAAAGCAAAATCCAAGCGCCATTAAAAAACAAGAAAATTCCAAATACAAACTCAATCGTATTGCCAGTAGCCCGGATGTAATAAATATAATCATCCAACTTCTCCCAAAAACTGTTTCTATAAGCATCAATCATGAATAGAAAGTAGAGAAGTAATGAAATAATCACTTTAATGATCACTTCAATAGTGAATGCTGACACAGCCAACATCCACGTACTCACAGAATGGTTGCTCCACAGATAATAAAGAAACCAACACGGAAATGCTATTAATAAAGCACAAACTGTTAAAACCCGACCATGTCTTTGTGCTGATCGATTTCTTGACGCGCTTAGAGACATTAATAACGGGTTTACAATATTATGCACAAAATGTAGTACAGCTGTGAATAGAAGACAAAAATTACGGTATAAACGAATAAATCTCTTTTCCGGTTCAAGTCCCGTTAATCCGGTTTGCAGTGCCAACACAAAAAACAAAACAGCTGATACAGTTCCAATACTTTTTTCTTCATCATCATCAGTCATTAAAAATTGTTGAATAATATAACCAAAATAATGAGCTAATGATGCAACCATCGACGTCATTCCCAATACTGCCAACACCGTATCGCATCCTCGAATTAACAATTCCTTTGCAAAATTTGTTACCGATGATAAAGAAAGATTGATTAACTTTGATAATTCAACGTGGTTCGCTGGTGGTTGAAGTTTTTCAGCAACAAGAAAAACAACATCTTCACTCACACGAACCAACCAAAAAACACGTAAAACGTGCGGGACGTTTAACCTCATCCATTCATTTTCTAATAACGCATGTAATCCGTAGTATCGAATAAAGATTCTCGTTACACGAATAGCACTAGCCATTTCGTGTAGAATTCGAGGTATTTTAAAAAGACAACAAAGTTTCACATAAGTTAACGTCACTATACCGGAAGCTATTGGTAAATGTCGGGTATACATCTGCGGAAAAATCATCGTAGCATTGGTTATTGATGGTAAAAGAAATGCAAGCGCTATTAATATTCCTTCTTGATGGTGCTGTCGATGCGCCATGCAGAAAGTAACTGTCAGTATCAATTGAAGTAGAAAATGAAGTAAAAAAGTGCTTGCTTCTTCAAATGGGAAAATTGTCATGTGTTCTATGTAGTATACATTGCTCCAATACGACATGAAAACAGTTCCCACAGCAAACAGCCATTTGTACGCAAGTAATAGATGATCACGTGACAACATAAACACCATGAGTGCCAGCATAAAACCTGAAATTATTACATTTATTAATAATAATCAATCCTTTTGTGTCAAATGTAAACAGTGCTTTACCCGTTAAGTTAAGAACTAACATAATAAGTGTATGTAGATCAAAACTGACAGAAGTTATGAATAGATACTTTTTTGTAACTGAATCGTTAAAATTCTCGTCTCCATAATGATGAGGGATATTGAAGTTACCATGGAAGTGGGTGTTGTGTAGTCGTTGAGCATATTCATAAGGATATCCCTTGTGCAGAATTGAATCCATGAGGAAGAGAGGCGGAACACGTAAAATAATGTCTAAAACATATAGAACTTTAGCTCTGGCGTTTGAGGTCATTTTTCAAAAACTCTACAACGATTATTTCTGGTACGAGTGAAAGTTAAACCTTCGAAATTATTCGTCATGCCATTCTTTCTTACGAACTACCGGCAAAAACGGAAATGAATCTACCTGGAGTGATAAATCTACATCATCCTTCAGTAACTGGCATGAGTAATGAATTATTAAAAATAAGCAATTTTTAATTAATTCTAACGAGACTACAAATCTTTAATGCTTTTATGGAACTAGAAAAGGAAAATTGTAAGTTTTAAAAATGTATGAATTACTGAATACGAAAGCCAACTGAGACAGTTATTACTGGAGAAATAGCAGTTTTGGCAATCATTCTGTCTACTTTTAACCTACCCACTGGCACACTGTCAATCTGTCAGCACCATTCTGTCAACAGGCAAATTATCCATAATAGTGTAATCAGTATCTTCAAGAAGAATCCAAGTGAAATTTTTAATGCGCTTTTTTAGTGTACACCGTAAGCTCAATGCTCAAATTTAATCTGAACTCTAAAACTTATTAATTTAATAAAGTTCAGACGTTCTATAGAAAGTTATTTTGCCAAATGTCGATATAATGACTGTTGGCATGATCCCTGAACCACCTTTAACAGAATGACTGTCAATAGACTGCCAGTCAACAGGATGCCTGTTGATAAAATGCTAGCACAACTTATTACTCTTTTCCACATTGTGATCTTTACATCATCAAAAAGGCCGAAAACTATGGTGTAAGGGAAACAACACGTAGAATAAAATCACAATACAGTAACATCAACATTAACAGAATAATAATTCAACTATGACAATTTTTAAAAAGATTTAACTGCTTTAACAGGTTAGCTAGAACGGACTTTCACTAATAAAATTCAAAAACAAAAAATATAGATAAATTAATTTTATTTTACACAGGAAATAATTGATTTTAGGATTTATGCAAGTATTAAGATATGTTTTATTCATTTAAAAAATTACTGTTACAAATACTGGAAGAAAGTATGCGAACTAAGAATTCACTGGAGATTCAACACACTTAAAACCAAATAAATTAACTGAACAAAAACACGGGAAGACATGTCATTTTTTCCTATAGTAATAAACATGGGCAATTCAAATCACAAATCAGTTGCACGAATCTTCTCTAAACACTCGTTTATTCGATCCACAACTTCATTCAATCTAATAATTAAAGATAAAAATAAAAATAAAAATTCAATTCGTAACTGGTTAAAACTTAAAAAATATCATTAACAAACCTCTTTCTAAGTGTGATCACATCAACTTGTGTTTCAGGTTCGTCAGGGTGGCTAACAAATCTCTGTTTAGCAAGTTGAATACTTGCAGTCTGCAAATAACAATTTTACTATTAAACAATCAACAAATATTTACAAATTACAATTTTTCTTAAACTGATGATAATATTAATTTTATAAAACAATAGAAACAAAACAAATATTTTTTATGAATCTTTGCAAACATTCATACCAAAAAAAATGTTATGAATCTTTGCAAACATCCATAACAAAAAAATGTTATGAATCTTTGCAGTCTAATAACAGTAATAATAAACTGCATTTAAAAAAATTTTCGACTATTGAGACTTAAATGCTCACAAGTAATCACGATCTAATTTTATAAAATGACTGCATAGAATTGTCACAATTCAATGTTCAATTTATTTACCAATTCCAGTTTATTTTTTTCTTCTTCTTGAACTGCAGCTATCAAATCAGCAATACTTATTTCTGCTTCACCCCAATCTTCACGTAAACGTTTTTCGATTCTTATAATTTCCTCCGAAATTCGTTTGAACTCTTCAGTTACTTCATGCACTAGTTGTCGAAATCGAACAAATGGTTCATGTGTATAACCAGACGTCAAGTATAATTTATGTCCTCTAAATAAAAAGTAATAAAATCAATTATAAAAAAAAAATTCATTTAATTTTATATTTTATATGCTCATTATAAATAATTAAAAGTAAATTACAGTGGAAATTGCGTAACACAAAATTACACCCTGGTCCAGACAAAAGCCTGTTTTCATGCATTTATTTTCTCTTGACATTAAAAAAAATGCTTAAGAGGAAAACATTTTTGGATAATTTAGATCTTTGATGGGCAAAACAATATTCACTGGTGAATAACATATCTACCACCAACCAAAGATATTGCCACTCAATTCATGAATAGATGTTAGATGAAAATTTTGCATTTAAAGTTTACAGTTGCATTGAATTCTGAATTTCATTTTTAGTGAAAAATTACTGTAACTGCAATGGCAGGAGAATAATTTCAATTTTCCTTAAAGTTGAAATGGAATTGCTTAAAGAAACAGATGTAGGGCTATGCATAAAAAACAAAAAAAGACATCTGATTTTCTTCATGAATTCGTTTAACATCAAAATATATTCTGGTTCCTTCAGTTTCTGTTAATCAATTTCCACTGCACTTGAATTGCTTACTCATTAAATAGATGGTATGTATAAACTCGTTCTTCTTCAAGTTGTTGGAATTTTTTCACCAAAATGTATGCATCACAACCTTCAAAACTCTGAAATTAAAAAAAATAAACCTTTAGTTTTTTTTTTTAATTTTCGACTTCTAGAAAAAATAAATAAATAAATAAATAAAAAAAATTTTAAAGGTGAGTTATATGAGGTCAACCATTCCATATGGTTCCATTTCGATTATTTTAACCTCAATTTTCAGTTAAAATTTAGAATGATTAACAAACCAAGAATTTGACCATACTATCTAAACCATTTCTTTAAAATAAGATTAAAATAGCATTTTATGTAATATTTATTTTTTTTATAAAATTAAGTTATTAAACATAACTTAAGTTGAAATGATGTTTTATTGCTTTTAATTGTCAATATCATAAATATTTCTGATTGTGTCTTGCGCCTCGTATTTAATTTCTTCATCCCGTCGATATGAGAGAATAATACCTCGTGGTTGCTGCCATTAAGTTTCGAAAATCCCGGCATTAGTAATTTATTCTCAATGTATTGTATTTTTAAAGATTTTTTTTTAAATATCATCATGCGTTATAAATAAACAAAACTGTAAATACTTACTATTTCACTTACCATTTTCTAACTTGATCACACTTCTACTTCTCCTCCAACCTGCTGATCTACAGTACACATAAAATCGGGCTCAGACGGCAAAGGGAAGTCAATAACCAACTTCTATGACGTGTCCGATTCCTCATTGCTCTATTAATTCAATCAACAGAGTTTACTGTACTAAACATCAACTTTTCGTAGTAAAATTATGTAAAACAAATTACAACGTTATTTAAATAGTAACTACATTAAAAAAATAAACAGAAATTAGTTAAAAGTCAAACAGTGGTTAGATAATTAATACTGTGTTTTGTCACTAGATGACTTTATTATACTGCGCGTCATATAAACAAGCATGGCTGCTCTCACGGAGTAACTATGAATTAAAAAATAAGACTTCCATTGATGTAAAACTCGTGTGAGGCTGAGGGAAGGCTGAAATAAGGAAATGAATGGTATTTAATCTATAGAAAGTTTGGCTGTACTTAATCTTTATCATAAAATAAAGGACCAACATCATAATTTATTAGATGAATAAAAAAAATCTGTATGCATGTATTGTTAGTAATAATAATGTTATTTATTATCAACAGGTGTTTTCAATAAAGA
>JAQFZN010002267.1:0-11937 GCA_034687075.1 Geophilus carpophagus | reverse complement strand
AATTGATGATACCGTTTAACCATGTTGATTTTCCCACTCCGGTTGAACCTAATACAAGAATATTTAATTCACGCATCTCGGAAAATCTTTCTTATTGACTCAAAAGTAGAATACAGAACTGAAATAAAATAACCAGAGTTAGTGAATGAATAAAACCGATATAGATTTTAAAATTCAAGTACAACTTACAGAAACATCGCTAAAGCTCCCTGTTTTAACTAATGAATTTCATTTTTTTTGTATTTTATATATTTTTACAAATCGGGAAAACCCGTTTCAAAACGCATGCGCATTACTACTTGACTTGAATGCTATCAGCAGATTTTAAAAATTCACTTGATAATGAAGATTAAACACAAACAAGACTGAGTTTATAAGTTTTAATGATTTAGTATAGCGTTACACAATTTAAATACAATTAACCATAGAATAAAATATCCATTAAAAATTATTAATAATAATATTTGTGTAATAAAAAGTTTTTAGTGAATCAATAACATCCGTGCATTATCCGTCTATCACGCAAGATGACAATTGACTTTCTCCTGGTGATGGAGGTGTGTCTAGTGTAGGAATTGTCAAATCTAGATATTCCTAAAAATAAATAAATAAATAAATAAATAAATAAATGTAATTTAAGAAATTAAAATTATTTTAATTTAAAACTTACTTCAGAAGTAGCATGTGTAAGAATCTGATCAAGATCTTCTACTAGTTTTGTAAACGTTGGTCTTTCGTTTGGAGCTTGCTTCCAGCAGCCACTCATCACCTCGTAACTATACATTTTTTTAAAAATTTAATTATCGAGAAAGTCAATGTAACAAAATTGTATTATTACATTTCCAATGAACACTTTTGCGGTTTCTCCATGCGATGTCCGTCTTTGAGGAACTGGAAAAGCTTCTCTATCCGAGTGAATGGATAAGGGGTTCCACCGAAAGTCATAATTTCCCATAAAAGTACCCCAAAAGACCAACTAAAACACAAAAAATATTCATGTAAATATATTAATAAAGTAAATGGAAATGCATAAATTAAAAAAAAATTAATTTGTTTTTTACACATCACTTTGCGTTGTGTAAACTCGATCTAAAAGCGCTTCAATTGCCATCCATTTAATGGGAACACGTCCCTGAAAGTAAAATAAAACATTAATAAACAAATAAATAAAAAGTAGAAATTAAAATGCTTACATCTGTTTTTTTTTTATAATAATCATTATTTTGTACATCTCTTGCCAAACCGAAATCTGCAATTTTCATTATTTGACCTTCTCCAACTAGCACGTTCCGTGCAGCTAAATCTCGATGAATGCACTAAATATATTAAAATAGATATCATTACACAATTTTTATTACAATCGTGTAAGATATTAATGAAATGAATACCCTTTTAGATGAAAAATATTCCATTCCCTTTGCTACTTGATACGCAAAAGAAACTAGTTCTTTCTGAGTTAATGGATCAGGCCGCAGATCTCCAATAGCACGTTCATATCCTGAACTAGGCCGATGGTTTCTTAAATAATCTCGAAGATTTCCTTCAGGTGCATATTCCATTACTAAGTAAAGGGGGCCATCTTGAGTGCAGCACCCAATTAGATTAATGATGTTCAAATGCTTTCCTATTAACTTCATCGTTTCCATTTCTGATACAAGATCAATCATTTCTCCATCACAGAATTCATCTAAATCATTATTAAATATTCATGATAATAAGCCATTTGGCAGCCTTAACTAACTTTTATTACTTTTCAACATTTTTACTGCAACGATTTCTTTTTCTACAGAATCATCGATATCCAGTTCAGCCTTCACTACTCGACCAAAAGCACCTTCTCCAAGAGTTGTTCCTAAAGTTAAGCTTAAGAAAAATTCATTTAAAATTAATAAAAATTATTTAAATTTAATTAATATTAGATATGCATACTTTTTACGAACTAACTCCCACGCAGGATCGATTGGAAGCTCATATTTAGAAACTGTGGTTGAATCAGAAAGATGAGTCTGACCAACAATTTTGACCAGTGGTGCAATGATATTTGAAGAATTAGAATCCTAAATATTCAAAAACAAAAAAAAAATAAATGTTGTTGTCAAAAGTTGACCATTTATTTTTCTTATTTGTTCTAACCTGTCTTTCTAAAATAATTTTTTTCTTAATTGGAATTGATTCTTTAATCAGTGGTAATTGAGTGTTTTTCTTTTTCACCAAATAACTTATACAAATGACAATCCCAGCTGTAAAGACAACTAATACGAATATTGAAATTCCAACAATTATAAATGTTTCGGTTGATGATGTTTGCATTGATTGAACTTTCCCAGGAGTTACCATTGTCGATATTGTGAAATTATCAACTACATATTTAAAATATTAAATTAATAAAAAAAATTATACAATACTTTTTTCATTAAATCGTAACTCACGTGGAAGAACTTTTTTATTAAATTGTGATTGAACTTTCTCAGGAGTTATCATTGTCGATATTGTAAAATTATCAACTACATATTTAAAATATTAAATTAATAAAAAAAATTATACAATATTTTTTTTATTAAATCGTAACTCACGTGGAAGAACTTTTTCATCAAATCGTAACTCAGGTGGAAGAACTTTTAACCAAGCGCTCTGACTGGAAGTTCCAAGTGAATTACCAACAATACACGTGTATCGGCCAGCATTTTCCATGGTTACATTTGTAAAATGAAGTATGCTAGGAATTAACATACCATCATTATTGTAATATGGATCAGCACCCTAAAAATTTCAATCTCAATTAGTTACCTTTTATTTCTTTTCAATAAATTAAACAATAATAAAAACAATACGATCAAACCATACTCGGTAAATAAACCAATTTTAATTACTTATTTTTGTGTCCTCACAGCTGCATGCGTATATTTTAATCGCAAATAAATCACCAACACAATATCTGATAATACTCACAGTCTTTTTAGTTAGACTTCCATCTTCAGTAACATTCGATTCATTTTGTAGTTTAATATGTTTAAACCAACTATAATATGGCAGTAAATCACTGAATGCGCGACACTCCAACGTTGCATTTTCTCCAATTCGCACCGTAACATTCCGTGGAAAACCATCATATATCAATGGTTTGTATGGATAACGTTCTGAAAAATTTCATTAAAACATAGGTTAAATACTATGGTTTAAAAAAAATAATTTTTCCAGTCTCACGTATAACATCGAGAGTGTAAGTTCCATTAATTGATCCCAATTCATTGCTCACAGTGCATGTATATTCTGCAATATCTTCTGGTGTTAAATTTTCCATCACTAGAGCCCACTTATGTTGAGTCATCTACAATAAAGTAAAAATACACAATATAAAATATGAAGTACGAAAAGACTCAAGTTTAAACGGGATGAAATTTGTACAGGCATTCGTCTTGTGAAAGGTTTTCCATTCTTGGTCCAAGTGACTTTGGGTGTCGGATTACCCTCTGCTGGACATCGCAAAGTGGCAACACTACCCGCAGGTTGAGCAATCAAATAAAATTCAACCCCTGGTTTAAATGAAGGCGCGCCTAAACCAACATACATTGTAATTTTATGGTCCTTCAAATACAATCTCACTGATTTTAAACTTACGTAAAGGATTACTGCTTATCGTACGATTTGTCAATAGATCCAAATTATCTGCTGATAACTTAGTTTGAGCTAAAAGCTCCGGGGCAATAGTAGACTGGCGATCTAAAATGAGAAGATAAAACTGCATTAGTACAAATTAACAAAAATATTTCACCAGCGGTGGTGCAACAAACCCTGCCGACGACATGCGTCGGAACGGGGAGGCCGCATCACACTCGCAACCATGCAGATGAAATGCAGAATCAACAATACCCTACATCTACCCACTATATCAAAATCAAACGTACCATGACCAAATTTCATGGCACACGCGCACTCTGTAATGACTGCGTATTTCATGCAGAGTTACCTTTCACCAAAAGTCTGAATGTGTGACTTGCATGTCCATTTACACCTATAGAATTTAGTGACCACATAAGTAAATCAGCCACTGTCTTCAGGAACAACAGGTTCAATTTTCAAAGCGTATAGCAATGTTTGAAAATGCGTATAGCAATGTTTGAAAATGCGTATCTCACACATTTATCAAGTTATTCTCCTGGAACCAGACTACAATGGTACGGAGGGCCTCGGTACCCCTGTAGTTTTATGACTGCCCACCATGTCACCGGCACGATGGGGATCACGAGGGATAGAGAGAAGCCCTGAGGCTAAGTGCTCTGGTCCAATCAGGGCCCGACCCTGATTTGCCACTCCTACATGATGCGCATTAGAGTCAGTCTGCTGTCGACCCTTAGAGAGGCAACACCCTTCTCAGCTCCTTACGGAACATTAGATGGGCGCCTCTGGGAAGACCAGTCTCGTCAAGCGGGTACAGGCCTGTCGGGTTGTCCCGACAGGTCCTGTCCCGTGCGGCACCTGAGCTGTAGCCAAAGCCCTGTACTTCGTGCAGGGTTAGGCCTAATTAAAGGCAACCGTGACTTCCGCTACGGTTGCTGACACAGTGACGCCGATCCGTCGGCAGTGCAATGTGAATTGATTATAATAGCGAGTTTTATATGTAATAAAGTAATGTTATGATTGGAACTAAATACCATTGTTATGTCAATTATTATGTCAATTATTATTATGCTCCCTCCCCTTGCTCCTCTCTCACGCCCAAACCTGACAGGAGAGCAGGTAACGGTCATAGTCTGACTGCGAAATATCACCTGCTCCCCTCTGGAATTATGTAGTATAGTGCATTATTGTCATCTTGAATATCGTCTTTGAAATTTAGAGCGTCTTTAATTGGTACTTTTCTCATTAATAAAAGATTAAAACGAACCAATTTATATTACAGGTGGACGGAAGTAATAAATTACAAATAACAGCATTTTAATAAAAATTACTGCTTGTTTAAATCAAAAGATATTAAACACGATTCGACTCACCTGAAGATTTGCTCTGAGATCTGACGTGGTTAAAGTGGCCAAAGAACAAAAAGGAAGTAGATAATACCCGTAGAAGTAAGCACAAACGCATCTAAGGAAGAAAACAAAAAATATTTTTTGGTTAAAAGAAAAGTTAAGGGAAGACAAAAATAACCAAAAATGCATGGCAACAACATTAACCTAACCTTAAATTTATACATGAGTATTAAATATTAACCCTCCAAGTACCATCCAATAGACAAGTGTCATTCACAGTAGTTGGATATAGGAAAACCTTTTTAATAATTTTTAAAAAAATCTAAAATTTTTCAAGTTTGTAGAAAAAGATGAAACACATGTTATACTTAAATTTCAGAGTGATAACAAATTTAAAAAAAAAGTTATTTAGAATGCAAATTTTTTGCCCCTTACTGTTTACAGCATAAGCAGAATCAGTCTTTCCTGCATATGATAGAACATGCATGATACCCAATAAACTTAGGTACGACACTTCTAAAAAGTTGTGCCCTAGTGACAGATTTGGTGGGATTCTTAAATTTCCTTGGCTAATTGCAGGTTAGATAAGTGATTTTTAAAAGTAAAACTGAAACTGATTGCACTTTTTCTTTTATTTCGTCCATGTGACATTATGAGCCTTCGAAAACGAACATTTCGCACTGCTTATGAGGTTCAAGATGAATCAAATAATCCGATCAAACTGCCAAAAAACACTGCAGTTAGAAGAATTTGTTATAAGTTAGACGAAAATGAAGAAAGTTTGGATGAATGGCTAGAATTATTTAAACCATCTCAAAAATCAAGGTAAAATAACGAGTTTAGGTACAAAAAATTATACTTTATTCTTATTTCCTTTTCAGAGATGATGGTATCGATTGGATCATGGTGTTCGGAAAAACAGAAGATTGCCAAGTCTCAAAAGATGTCATCGGCTTCCAAAACGCTTGGCAAGATTTGATTAAATCAAAAGCGCAAATTACTCATGATTCCATTGAAAAACTGGCACTTATTCACAATATGACTGAATTTTCTTAAATAAATAAATGGCATGTAGATCTCTTATATGCAAAATAAATATCTTTTCTTACTTGATATTTTAAGTTTTCTACATTTTATTCTAAAAATAACACTTACTTTAATCAGAGCTGTATACTAATTCATAATTTAATTTAATTTAATGTAATCTTAAGGGCCACATGCAAACGTAATAAACCTTCATACACACTCAAATTTATAAATTTTCTTACCTGCATTTTCGAGATAGAAATTAGCTGCTGGTGTTGTCGAAACCTGAAGAATTCCGCCGTTGTACAAAAGCGGATTCCGTGTCGATCGAATGGAAATATTGGAACCAACTTAAAAACCACGAGATTGATGATATGCCACAACAACCTATTTAAGAAAAACACGTATTTTAAAGTTAAGTACAAATGATTTCATTAATATTGAAAGTGACTACTTGCAACTAGCTTAACGGACATTTTTACTAACCTTACTCTTTTGTAAAATAAATCTAAACCCTTGAAAATTTTAAAACGATCACCAACAACAATAGTTATAATTTAGAATTTAATTTAGAATAATTATAATTTAGTGAGCTATAAGATGACGAGTAGTTGACTGAAATGATTATCCTGGAAAACAGAGACAGACGGACTGACAAACGTAAGTGATGAAATATATTAAAGAAAATTAATGACTGCATATGCCGCAATGTCAATCGGAAACGTATGTGACGTTATAGTCCTATAAAAAGCTTTTTTCGAGTTTTAATTACATTTTAAGGTAATAAAGTAATCTGTATATTTTAATGCAAACACATTTAATTCATAACTAAATTAAATAATTTTTAAAACTTAATAATAAAATCTCAAGTCTAGTTTCCGTGCAGGTGATCAGATGTTCATGATGCATTTTGTATGAGTTTCTGTGCCATGTTTCAATTTATTTCTACTTCTAAAAGTGTGATAACAGTTAAACAGTTTTAAAAATGAATTCTGTGAAAAGCGTTAAAAGAGGAAGAAGAGAAATTGCTAGAGTAAAGAAAGAAATAGTTAAAAGGTTGCAAAAACTTAAAAAAACACACGATCATGTAAAAATTGAGCGAATGAATGAAATTTTGCAAGCAGTAAGACAAACAACATTTTAATGGTAAAATAACTTAGTAATATAATTTTTATTTATATAGCCGAACAATGCTGGTACACAATTATTAGACGAAACAAGCAAATCCAAATTTTGGGTTAAACTAGGACCGTCATCACTCAGTCTTACGGTCGGTTAATAAACATAGCTAGTAGGGTACCCGCAGAATGTGGAGATTCATTGGATTAGTCCAATTCTTCACAAGCAAGTTTGGAATCAGTAATGTCACTAGAATCAATTCAGCCTTCGATGTCTTTTGTTGCTTATAATTAGGGTACGGATAATAGGCACTAAAAAAAGTTCAAATAGGCAGGCAAAAAATGCAAAATAGGCACTAATAGGCACTGAAAAAGCAAAAAAGGCACCAAGATATTATTTATTATTTATTCATTTCTGGAAAATCTCAAGAATTTGTCAAAAAAAATATAATTTGAACTAAATTTTCCGACCTCCTTGGAAAACACATGGCAAAACATTTTTGTACTAAAGCTCGGATCACTGGCTATCCCACTGCTTAAGCAAAGAACTTTTGCTGGATCTATCTTTTGTCATTTTAATAATTATGTCCATGTTATGCACGAATTCATTAAATTGTCAGATGTCAACAGTTATTACCAGACATTTTCACAACATCATAATTTGTTTATTTTTTTAACCATTAGCCAATGTCCTCATGACATCATGTGCACATTACGTGTAACATGGTGGAAGAACATGTTCTTCTACCATGATGTGTAACATCATGTTCTTCCACCATGATGTGTAACATTTACATCATTTGTGAGACAGTTCCTGTCATTTTTTTAGCAAAAGCAAGCCAAATTTGTGTTAAAAGTGGAAAAAATCACAAAATAGGCAATCATAAGCATTAAGAAGCCATATAGGCACTAACCCCCAAAATAGGCAAAAATAGGCACTAAAAAACTTAGTCAAAATATTCCCAATATCATAAAACATATTTACCCAATGAAAGCCTACAGTTATTTCCTCAGGGAAAAAACAGGCAAAAAAGTGCTTATCCAATCCCTACTTATAATGTAACAAGTGGAACCTCAACATCAAATGCAAGTAGTCAAACTTCAACAGATGCACAAGCAGCTGGCGATGCTAAAGCTAACAAAATGTCTAAACGAGAAAATTCAAGCTCATCACAATTATCACCTAGTTTAAGTCAAGAATATAGTCAACCAATTCGTAGGGCCTCACATGTAGAAAAAGTTGTAAAACCAACAAAAATCGAGAACATAATTGAAGAAAATTGCCAAATTAAGGATAATTTCATGGATTCTAATGTCGCCAATGACTTAAGCAGTGATAATGAATGTGGAACTTTTAATGAAAGAAAGTCTTTAAGTGATTTTAGTACAGAATCAGTCTTCACACGCAAAAAAGAACACATTAATGCACATACCAATTGAGTTTGTTAAATTACTTCAAATTATTAATATTTTGTAGATGATGAATTTAAAAGAGTTATGGATATATTGCTTTTGTAAACTTATTATTGAGTTTTCATGAGTTGAAAATTTTATTGAAATATGAATGCAAGCTAAGTAGGGAAAAGCGGGATAAGACAGAGACGTTAAGGAAAAGAGAAAAAAATACTAATATTTTTTATTTTATTTATTTTTAATAATCATAATCTTGAAGTTGTTTAATAAACTATAATTTGGATTATTCTTGGGACTCATTGACAATAATATTTTTTTATTTTCAATTATTTCTGAAACAATGTAAAAAAACCATTTTGCCCCTACCCAGGGATAAGTTGGAGTATTAAAAATAGGGTGAAATGAGGTTGCTATTTTTTTTCACAATAAATGCATATATGTATTTGATAGGATCTAGAGGTTTACTAAAGATTATCTCACTACCACCTTTGATTTTCTTGACATAATGCTCTAATATAGTTTGTGGAACACCATATAAATGTGCTGCTTTTCTGTATCCATCTTACCTCATACCTATGTCCCTGTTTTGCCCCACTAAGAAACATTTTAGATAAAAAGAATTACACAAAATGATTGAATCACCACATGTGATTTAAGTACTATATGTTAAAGTGAATGAGATGAGTGCATACATCAAAACAATAAAACAGATTAAATTTAATAATTACCCTTTACATGGGATCTTGTTTATTGGCACAAAATTATATCGACATGACATGTCAACTGTTTTATGGCTCTAAACAAAAGAAGCGTGTACTTTTCTTGAATGTTTTTAGTGCACTAACCACCAATTGTGATTGACTTCTTGTGGGACAAATCAAAATACAGCTAATATTTATAGTTTCTTCTGGGTGTGGGTGGTCCCATCTTACCTCATGACCCCATCTTGCCCCTAATTGTGTTCTAATTGAAATGGTAAACACAGCAACTAGTAAAACTTGCAAATCCAATTCTTTTAAGTTCTCCATCCAATTTTTCAAACCAACATTTGTCAGATTGATGCAATCCCTATAACGACCGTTGAAGTCTCCATACATTGTCTTGTTTTGTTCTATATCCTAAGGAGATCTCCATGTACACTTCATCATTCAGATTACCATATAAGTATGCACTATTTATATCTAAATGTGCAATCTTCCATGACTGCATGACCATCAAAAATAACAAAAATAGACGCACGAAAATAAAGTTTACAACAGGAGAATAGATGTCTTCAAAATCAACACCTGGTACTTGATTAAACCCTTGTGCAACTAATCTTGCTTTATGTCGCACAATGTTTCCAGCTGAATTTCTTTTGGTTGTATAAACCCATTTAGAGCCTAAGATCGTTTTGCCAGTTGGTCTTGGAACTTCTTTATAAACATTGTACTCAGTTAGAATTCTAATTTCATTATCCATTGCAGTTTTCCATTTGTCGGAATTCTCAGATTATATTGCATGTTTGAAATATTTTGGATCATCAAAGTCAACATTACAAAATTTCATATTTTGGAAGGTGTTAATGATGACTTGGTTTATTTCATTTATAGCATGTGCTTCATTTGCATTTGAACAACTTTGCAATGCCAAGTCTTATTTGTTTTCGGGTACCTCAGGAATGATTAGTGTCTTTGATAAATCAATGGGTCCTTGCAAATCATTTTTGGTTGAAAAATCAACTTTTGTGTAATTCATTACTATCCAATTCATTACTACTACAATAATCTTCCAATTCTCTATTGCTTCTCAATTTTCTACTGTTGCCATAATAGTAATAAATGTCCCAGAGACCAGAAGACTTGCCTGATGGTCTGATTTTAACGATTCTAGTCCAAATTGGTTCTACATCTGCTGAAGGTGTAGGTTTAGCCTCTACTGTCAGTGGGGAAGACATTACATCAGAGAATGTTTGCCCAAAACTACAGCTTTTGGAAGTTTTGATTCCGTCATCATCACTTTCAGGAACAAAATCAATAAATTCTTTACAATTAATGTATCCATTTCTTGATTCATTGAATTTGACGTTATCTCGTTCTAAAACTGTTTGTTCTTCTGGAATCCATATTCTATAACCTCTAGTTTTAAATACATACCCCATAAGAACACCAGCTTTCGCTGTGTCGTCAAATTTACTTTTCCTCTGTTCACGAGGAATAAAAATATGTGCTTTAGCACCAATTCTGCGAATATGCTTCACTGTAGATGGCCTCTTATAGAGTCTCTCAAAAGGAGATGTATCATCAAGAAGCTTCTGAGGGATCCGATTTTTTACAGAGTATGGTTGTCTTTGTATATTCCGTTTGCGTGGTTTGTGACAATCTCTTGACAAATGTCCTTGAATACCACAATTAAAGCAGGCCCTGGTTTCCTTTCCAGATACTCTAGACTTTGTACGTTGAAAAGGCTTATTTCTTAGATTATTATTCTTCAAAACACTTAAAACTTCAGACTTGTGTTGTTGATTTAATTCCAACAAATCATTTTTCATCTGTAACCATCCCGCTTCAGTTGTTAAGGCTTCTTTTACCTTTGCTGAGGTAAAATTTGTGTCTGCCCACAAATATATATTTAAGACAACCCCATCGTATTCTTCGGGTAATTCAGAAATCATTTAGAAAGCAATTTCGTCATCGGCTACATCTCTCTTAACCTCTTTTAAATCCTGTGCTGCTTGTATTATGTGACACAAAAAGCATTCTACTTTTTCTCCAGGCTTGATTTTAGTGTTTATAAACACTTTACGCAAATGAGCTATTCTGGCTCTAGATGTAGGCTCATAAATAGACTTCAATTTCTTCCAAGCTTCTAAAGGGGTTAGCACTTGACCTATCAAACTCTTAATTTCCCAAGATAAACTCAAATAAATAAATCCTAAAGCCTTAGGTTTTGCTTCTTCATATAGATCAAGTTTATCCATGTCTTTTGGTAATATTTTTGGATCTTCAATATACTTGTCAAGGCCCCTTGCTTCTAATGCCATACGTATATCTATTTTCCATTCATTATAGTTTGTGCCATCCAGTTTTTTAATCTTAAATAAATCTTCTTTATTAGTAGACATTTTTAACATCTGAAATTACACTAATAAATAATAAAGGTAATAAGCACTTAGTAAACACATTAAGTAAACAATGCCCCAAAAGAATACAAAAGGAATTAGAGAAGGTTACTCTAATTGTATAAGTATAACAAATTATTAATGCACTAATAATAATAAATAAAGTTAAAAGTTTCAAATGTTTAAGAACACAAATTAGTTTTCTAAAATGGCTTCTCTCAAACTTGTTTTTCAAGATGGCTTCTCTCAAACTTGTTTTTCAAGATGGCTTCTCTCAAACTTGTTTTTCAAGATGGCTTCTCTCAAACTTGTT
>JAQFZN010002266.1:0-11947 GCA_034687075.1 Geophilus carpophagus | reverse complement strand
GGGTACTAGTTAGAATGCCAAAAAAGTAGGCATTTTAGGATACAAGGACATGTCCTTAAAGGCGAGGGAAGACGGTACTATGGAAGTCTTGTCAAATGGAGTTAGATCAGATACTACAGAGAAACACATTCTCCAGCTTAGAATGGGGCGTACAAAATAACCTGCTTCTATGCATGGATGCAACATCTGACCACATCTATGCTTGATGTAAAACCTGCCCCATATGACTCCATTTATTCTGAGCCTCAAAACCTAATAAACAAAATTTTAGTTTTCTAAACTTCTCTTAAATATCCTTAATTTTAAAGTATCTTTTGATAAAAGAAATTATTACTAAATCATATTGTTTGTCCTTCAAGCAGAAAGTAATTTTCAAGTGGAATTCTATTTTATTAGTTAGATTGGATCTATAAAATATCAGATCCAATAGAATTATCTTATGTGTCCGATTCTCACTAGATAGAAACAGAAACTCAGTTTTCTGCTGCTTTCTGTTTACTTTACAGTCTCTTTATCAAAAAATGCCAGGCAGAAAAATTAGAACCTATTTTTATTCTATTGCACTGCAGCATAAAAAAGTCAATCAAATCTAATGTGTTACAGTACGATCACACAACGTTATGAGTGAAAAATAAATTTCAAAAAATTACTAATGACAATCAAGATGCCAATGAATATTCGATTTGTCTTTGATGATTCTTTAATTCAAATGAAAGATCCAGATGAAATACTAATTGCAAACAAACATGATTGCAATTCAGCTGGTAGTTTAGTAAATTGGTAAAATATAAATCAATAAATAGGATTATGCCAATAACGTAGTACTGTATGAACACGTCAATGCCAGATATTTAAAATATGTGGGCTTACATGAATAAAATAGTCAACGAAAGAATAGAGGAAATTTAAAAAGAACCAGAAATAAATTTCAACTCGATCAATACATAAATTTCACTGAATTCGTGTTGTTCGCGAAATGACATTAAAATTGTAATCTGACAAAATCTGGTAAATAAACAGCCATCCACTATTTTTTGACTGCTTAAATTGCTATCCTATACTTTATAAACAAAAAACTAACGGATTAATCCCATTTCTCAAAGAAAAAGAAAGAAAATTGACAAGCAACGAGCAAAACATGAAATGAACTGAAACAGGAAAGCATGACATAAGCAGAAACAAAGCGCCACTGCTTGTCAAATTTAGAAATGAATTGTTGCTGGATAGCGCTAGTGTCTATAAACATTGTAATGCTAAATGCTTTTGAACTTCATGGATTTAATTTTCAATAAAATATCAAATATTTTTCATGCTTTTTTACGCCATTGAGTCTGAATTTAAAAAATGGCTTTTATAACTTAAAGAAAGATATTTTTCATTTGCAAAATTTTATTTTCATGTTATTTGGCTAAAATCATTAATTTTTAACCAATTTAAACTTATGGTACTTATGGTAACCGTGAAAAAACTCACGGTGGAAGATAACGATCCTGACGCTTGGGGTCGGAAGTAAGATTTAAATAATTCTTTAAAACTAATTGAAAATTAATATTTGATTCTGCAAAAGCTAAGAAAATCAACTTAATACATATACAATTCATTAAATAACATGAAGTAAACAAACAATAAATTACAGGTTTTATTCATTATAATGCCTGAATTCAGGTTTCAACTCCCACATATTTTTGTGAGGATTTTTTAAATTATAAACACAAATTTCTTTTAAAATTTCTTTAAGATACGTAATCGGTTGCTTCGTAATTTCAACTAAATCCTTCAGATTGTAGTACTGGTGTTTCTCAAAAGCACCAAACAATATTTCAGTTACTTTATCTTTATCATCTCTCAATTTCGGTCCTTGCGCTTTCTTCATTTTCTTAAACTGAATATTGAATCCATGATCCGAAACCGGTTTGAAATTATTAACAACCATGTCTAATTGTTTAGCAACACGTTTTGGTTTACTTGCGCGAATAATCTCCTGTATTTTCAATTTCGTATAATCATCATCATTAAGCGAAGGTCGTAATTCCAGCTTCTCACAAACAGAGCCCTCTAAGCATACTTTATCTTCACACTGCGAATACACAGCAACGTTCTGATCTGCACTTTTAACTGAAGTAGACACATATTCTTTTGGAATTTCTTCCATTTCAACTACAGACTTATCTAAATGAAATTGAACATCCGTTGCAGATTCAGAACTGTCAATCGCCGATTTCTTTACGACTAATTTCCCTATGTTGGAACCACCTGACTTAGCCAATTTTGTAGCTAGGTACTTTGGCATTTTAACTAGCCAAATTTGTTCACCGTTTATTTGACAACAATCTAAACATTCACCAGCATTCATTGCACGTTGGATGGAAAGGTAAGTTCGCAACTAATTTAAATGAGATATGTTTATATACAAAAGGCAATTTGAATAAACTTCATGTGCTGTCAATCTGTATGTTGATTCACCAATAGGACTCTGTTTATATTATTGTACAATACATCATCCCACCAATAGAAATGCGTTTGGAACAAGACATTCCTACAGAAAAATGTATTAACTGTACAATAAAACATTAGTCAATAATTTACAATTTTTGAATGCAAGTTTATTTTAATGTAGACAACGAGACATGAATAAAATGTCAAACAAATGACATCAAAAAGTATACACAGCATATCCAAAAATACAATTGTACGTATTAGGATGTTCACAAAAATAACGGACAGACAACCAAACAAAATTATTTTTTAAATGATCAGCTGTCCATAACATAAGAAGACGAATTAAATTTTTAAAAAAGTGACATTCTTTGGTCCATATTGAGTAGGTCCATTTAATCAATGTAATTACTTCATATTTTAATATTGATGGCCATTTTGAATTAATTAAAAGCAAAAAAATCTAATAATTATATTTATCACATTAATAAACTAATTTCAAACACGCTCAAAATTTATATCGAAAAATGGAGGGGTTAATATCAAATTTCTATTGAGAAAATCTTTTTAAACAAAAATCATATTAAAAAATTACAAAATGTAAATATTGAAGCAATGGAAAATAATGTGTTACATGTATATATAATAATAAACAATAATAATAATAATAATGTAAGCCCATCACAATAATTTGTCATATTTTCATATATTAATCCCACGCTTTTTTGCTTGGACATTTACAGTACAAAAAGCCAAACAAAACATAACTAAATATAAATATCAAGAGATGAAATGTGATTCCATTCACTTAGCATTTACTAAAAATCAAACAAATAATAAGAAATATTACAAGTGTTATTAAGTGTTATTTAGTTTCAATTAATACCTGGTGCAGGGGATGCATCTTCAACAGCTTCCCCATTAGCACTCTCTGTTGATGCAGGTTTATCATCAGCTTTGGTTTCACCATTAGCACTTTCCGTGGACTGAGATTTCCCATCTGCTTTAAGTTCTTTTTCTTTGGTATCCTTATTACCTTTTGCCTTAAAATAATTAGAAAAATTTTGTAATTCATTATTATTAATTACGCAATTTGTGAGGAAATTTATTCAACTTACTGGGGGTGGTGGCTTTGGTTTTGGTTGCATGCTCATATCAATAACAATTTTTCCAACATTCTTTCGATCATGGATTTTTTGCATGGCTTCAACAACCTAAATCAATGAAAAATACAATTAATTTAATATAAAACAATAAATAACAAATAAATATCAAAATTATTTACATCTTCTAAAGCATAAGCTGAATCAACAACAGGCTTGATTTTGCCATTCTGCCAAAGATGGAGAACTTTTTCTACAACGCTTCGAACGTAGGCGTGCTGACCTTGTTGAAACAAAAGATGGCGTAGATTAAAACCCGCCACAGTCTTGTTTTCTTCATATAGTTTAATTGGATTGATTGGATTGACTTTAGTCATCTGCCATTTCTAAATTAAATTTTAATTTTTTTTTAAAATTAAAATCAATTTTTTACATAAAATTATATTTCAATTTTTAATTCACACTTACAGCTTTAGCATTTCCAAAAAGGTTGAAAAGTCTGAAAGCTTCACCAGTCACATTTGTAACACCTATTAAAAAAATACAGAAAAAAGAAAACAAACTCAACATTTTGTAATGATTTTAGTACATTTCACAGTTGGTGCTTTACTCACTGAAATGCTTATATTTACTCGTTAAAGTGTCTCTCCATGGAAGGAGAGCAGAAATCTAAATTTAGATAAAATAAAAACATTTATTATCTTTATTTATCATCAGCTTTCACTCCTCTGTGCACTAAACTACAGAAGGGATTCAAACTATGTTAGTACAAACAAAACAGCACTAATTACTAAATCTATTAAGCAAAAACATGCAAGCATGCACAAAAACCAATTTTTATTACCCTGCACTCATAAATACCTCGTTAAAATTCATAAACAAAATTAAATCATGTTTTTATATGTAATACTATAAAAAATAATAATAAATAAATAATTTATTCATTAAAATTGCATCTTTTGTTCATGTTAAGTTATAAATAAATTATAAATTAACAATTACCATCCGATAACACTATATTTGAATAATAAATGTTAAATTGTTAAATTCACAATAGCACAACTAATTTAAGCATTATAGTTAAAGGATTTTACATCATTTTTATTAAACCATTGATTTTTCTTTTTCACTTACCATAAAGTACATATTTTCCCATTGGTTTGAGGAGAGAGTAACCTCGATTGCAATCTTCACCACACAAACAATCCAATACTAAATCCACGCCCTCTGCATCAATTCTAATAAATAAATAATTAAGTCATCAACAGAGAATTAGCAAACTAACAATTCGTAAATATTTACTTTTTAACTTCTGCTGTATAATCTTGATTGCGATCAAAAAGATGAGTAAAAGTATCTTTGATGGCCTCATGTTTACTTTGCGAACACACACCCAATACAGTAACATCTTCAACGGTTTTAGACAGCTGAGCAATAGCTTGACCCTGTAAAAAATATAAAAATCAAATTAAACTTGTAATATTGATTAGTCATCAAATGTTTAATTTTAGAACATCAAGGTCGTAATAATGAATGTTTTCAAATACATAGATAATAATTCTGAGCTTGTATCATGGAAATAACCTCGACTAGATATTCAAAGGTCAAGTATTTACTGACAAAAATTAATTGATTTAATCAGCGTACAAATTTAATGAGTTTGAAATTAATCATTTACCACTCCACCAGCTGCTGAATGAACCAGCACAGATTTTCCTTTCTGAAGTCCACCAATATCGAATAATAGGATGTAAGCAGTAACAAAGTTCATGGTGATGGCAGCTGCATCTTGGAAACTCATCCCAACTGGCAATTTATATACGTATTTGGTGGGAATTACTACTAATTCAGCCCACGCTCTGCATTCGGTTAGTAAAACTACTTTGTCACCAGGCTGAAATAGAAAAAAAAATAATTTGAGTTAAATAAAATAGAATTCGTGTGAAACGTTTTCAATGTGAATAAAATCATGTTTTATTGATGGAAATTCATTTCCTGAAAAAGTTTTTTATTTTTAATTTACCTTGAATGTAGTAACATTCTCTCCAGCGGCTTCAATTTCACCTGCACATTCGAAACCTAAAATTAACGGTGACTTGGTCGAATTGTCGTCTATTCCTTGTTTCACCAACATCAAATCCAAAAAGTTGATTCCGCTGAAATCAAAAGAATTTTTTTCAACTTTATTTTCCACTTTTTCAATGTCAAAGCAAAAACATTATCAACAAACCTTTAAAAACACTTCAAAACAACATGTAAAATGTCAACACGATAAGCAATAAACCTTTAACGTACTAAAGCACTTAATAAAATATAAATAACCAATTATTAGTCAACTTATTTCCCTTTATTTAACTCGATAAACAAAATGAATCACCTGTAGATCCCAGAATTAGAAAAACCAAAATGGCCACCTTTTATTCCCAAAAATCATAATCAAATCAAAATAACAAACAAGAAAATACCATAAATTAAACCGCAATGCTACAAAATAAAAATTACAAATAACATAAACCCAATTTTATTTTCCAAGAAAAAAAACCGTTAAAAAAAGCAATGAAAATGAGACACAGTTCTCCATTTATCCCAACCCAGCTGTCACATATGGTGCTGTGTCATAACACCATTACATCCTCTCTAATCGTAATGACAAATGTTAACAGGACAAAAACACCTAATAATAACAATTTTGACAATTTTATGACCAAAATAGCTCGTTTTTCACTCAAGGATTGATACATACCATGATTTAACACGCACCAAAACTTCGCCATCGCCGGCAACCGGCTCCGGCTTCTTCACTAATTTCACGTATTTCAGTCCTCCAAATGCTGTAGTTACAACCGCCCGCATTTCTTTCACCGGTTGTGCTTCTTCCGCTTTTTCTGTAGCGACAGCATCAGTTTCGGTGGCATTTTCCGTATTTTCTTGCGGTTTTTCGGTCGCTGTGTCTGCCATGACCGTGGGTGGAGTCGTCTAGCCCAGCCTGCTCAAATGTATTACTCACTTGAGAAGTGCCCGTTTGTCTTTCTTTATTTCGTCAACAGGGCGCAGTTGGTAAGATGACTGTCATTTGAATGTAGTGTTATCTAGAAGTCTCGGTGCTTATGTACTCGTTAGAGATATCGGATGTTTATTAAATGTTTATTTATTTGATTTGATTTCATGTTATGGATGTTTTAAATAATTGATTTTATTTCATTATTTTTTATAAGTTTTGTAAAAAAAAAAATTATTAAATTATTTTATTTAGATAATAGTTTTAAATTACAATGTGTAAAATAAAGAAATAAATTGTTTTGACCATTTAATCTGCACAGAATTAAAAAGATCATAATCTCTTTCTTTTATCTGAAACGCACTTGCTCAGTGCGCAGTACAATCTCAATTTAATACCTCAACCATGATATACAATCACGAACACTATTCAGTCTAGAGCTCTATTTAATAACTCTTGTCAGTCACTTTCTAGTTCAGTTACGAAACGGAATTTTAAATTAAAACGTATGCATTTATTTATTATATGGCCCCTTTCGGCCACCGTATTCTATTTAATCTTATTTAATACCTCTGTTACTCATTTTCTAGTTCACTTATGAAGCGAGATTTCAAATTCATCCGCTAGGTTCGCTTATATCATTTCACATTTTGAACTGCACTCTACTAAATAGATCCGGAAAAATATATTTATTTTCTCACCGACCAAGCATTGTATTTATTATGAATCACACAATCGAAGAGGATACGTTAATTTCCCGTCAACGTCTGTCCATTCCGCACAACACAGTACTCATGACCAACTGACGATGCTCGACATATATCCGCGCCAATTATTTAAATGGTTCAACATCAACAATTTTCTAGTGGCAATTTCATCAATTATCATATACCATTTGATTTTTCAACACAATATACACGCTTTTTTCTTTTTTACAACAGACTTAAAACAAGATCAACATGAAACATGGAAGAAAAATACAAACTCACGTGCATCTTCGGTTTGGTGCCGGGGAGAAAATGTAAATCAGCGATTATGTCACTTTCGCAATCTATGTATCCATTCAGATGGTGAATTTATATTTTTGCATGGTCCGGAGTCTATAATATCCGGTATGAACTTATCTAAAATGAAGGAAGCAGTTGCTGAATTGTCATCAGTTGAAGGTCATAACGCTCTAACTCTTGTACTCACTGATGTTCCTGTTGATCGGATCCACGATTTGCCTTGGAAGATTAAAGAGATTGAAAATACGAGTTTTATACTTAAAAGATTTAAGCCGAATAATTTGATGCACGTTATTCATGATGATTTGATGCCGTTACACAGTACTTTAATGGAAATTGGAGCGTGCAGTGATGATAAACTATGCAATTCAAAATTGGTTTTTGTTGATTTGTTTCCTAAAGGCCCATTTTGGGATGTTTATAAATTGTTTAGTAAATCCGAGCCAATTGTTTTGTCGAATTTGAATTCAAAGGAGATTTATTGTTTTAAGGTAGATGGATTGTTGATGATTGGAAATTAGGGATGTGCTGAATACCAAAAAGTCTCTAATAATGAATATCGAATAGTATCGAATATTCAAAAATCTCGAACAACGAACATTATTTTTACTACTTTATTTTTGAAATAAATTTAATTAAAAAAATAGTGAGGACTTAAATGAAAATTTAATATTTAAAATTGCAAAACATTATTTTTTTTTATTATAGATTTTTTCATATATTTTTATTATATATTTATTTATACCCTCATACTTCTCTATAATGGCCTTTGTTAATTTTGGCACTTTTCTGATTTACGGCCCACAATGTTTCATTACACGGCCAAAAAAATGCTGTATTGTATCAAAAATTGTATCAAAATAATTGATTCGTTACATGGTTTTTCGCTTTACAGCCAACTTTTCTGGAATGTATCTAGGCCGTAAAGCGAGGTGTGGGTCTATTTATATTCGATCGAATATTTGAAAATCAGACAAATACTCGATCAAATATTCAATTTTCGAACAGTCCGACTTTAGCATTCAGCTGAATATCGAATAATTAATTTCTGTTCGAATAGGGCGAATACCGAATACTTCCCGAATATTTGGCACATCCCTATTGAAAATTTTAATTACACAAATTACATGCAATTTATTTATTAATTAACATTAATTTATTTTCAAAACAGGATGCATACGTAGGTCTCAACCGAAACACAGTTTGGTATCAATATGGCTTCTCAGTGCCACAAAGCCCCTGGACCAACCGCACTGTCAATGCAATGGACATTCGCCGTTTTACCTCATTCATAACCTCATCTCTCACTGGAAAATTAATCCCATCAACTTGTCCCGCAACACCATTAACGATCCTACTTTCTCGTAAAAACACACGCCTTATACTAAACGAAAAGAAAATATCGAAAATGATCGAAAAACTAACCACAACTACTGTCATAACACTATCTTTAGATGATCATTCACTAGTTGACCTCATCGCCCACATTCGATGTGCTAAAATACTTGTCGGCATGCATGGTGCTCTTTTAGTACTGGCTGCTTTTCTACCTCCGAGATCCATTTTAATTGAATTATTCCCATTCGCTGTTCCTCCTCAAGACTATACACCGTATAAAACTCTCGCAACTCTACCGGGAATGGGAATAACGTATAAATGTTGGGTGAATAAAAAAGAAGAAAATACTGTTAGTCATCCGGATTGGCCTAAACAACTAGGAGGCCTTGGTCATTTACCTATTAAAGTACAAGAAAGAATTAAGGCTGATAAAACCGTTAAACCGCATTTATGTTGTAGTGATCCGCAATGGTTGTTTCGAATTTTTCAAGATACTTTTGTTGATGCTGAATCTTTTTCTCAAATTTTGATGGATGCTGTGGTTGAAAATGATGTTGTTAACTCTGAATTTCGAGTTGTAAATGAATTTGATGATTTGTGGAGAAAGAATTTGTTACCAGGTAGAGTTAATAATTTAAGTTGTCGAGTTGATAATGAAAATGTTGTTTTGTCTTGGGATCCTCCTTGGAATTTGAAGGTGTTAGATGTTGTTGATTTGGTATATGAAGTTTGGTTTAGAGTTGTCGATGATGCTCATTATAAGTTATTACTTACTAATACCACAGTTCAAAGTATTAAGAAGTATAATTTGCCGTTTAATGTGTGGGTAAGAAGTAAAATGAATGGAGAGAAGAGAGGACCATTTCAATGGATTGAATGTAAATAGATTTAAAGATGAAATAAAATGTTAAAATTGTTTTTGAAATAATTGTGGAAGCTTTTATTAATTACTGCAGTTTGGTTTTTCATTTGAAAACGTAAAAATTCGAAAAGATGTGTTTTTCTCATGTATCACTTCAGTTTCTCACACTTCTCACTGAGCGGAGCTGTTAGTTATTAGAATGACGTCATAAATGTCGTTTTTAGCCGAAGTATAAATGCTGGTAGGATTAAGAACGATATATTTTTATGTTAACTGCTTAATTTATACCGGCTATTACATTATAAAAGATATAAAAAACAGTTAAATTTTTATTTTCAGACCATAATTTTTTTTAGGATTTACAACTTTAACGTGATTTAGGTTTGTACAATGGTAATCAAACTACAAAGAAAACCAATTTCAAGGTTAATGTTAAAGTGTTTTTTTTCTGTTAGATCAACATGTCATCACTAAAATTTTAAATATTCACATCACAAGAGGAAATTTATATCGCTGTATTTTGATGTTACAACTTTGAGCGAAATAAAACCTTTAAGTAGTAAAGAAATATACTTAAGAAATTAAGTTAATTTTGAATTTTTAATATATTTTTACAATTTTTGTTCAGAATGCCGCGAAAAAAAGTGAAATCCGAACCGGATAACTGTAACGGAAAATCAACTAGTGTTAAAACAAAAGGTGAAGCTTCGGTGTCGGAAAATACAAGGCATCGTGACTCTCGAAAACGCGGACCCGCAAAAGATGAAGATGAGAATAGTCCATATAAAATGCTTAAAGGTTGTAATAAAGCTGGATGTAATTCACAAACTCCACTTTGTCATGCAAATGTATTAAAAAGGTTTGATATTATTGCATGAAATACTAATTATTATTAAAAAAATAATTTTTTTTAGCTGTTTTCCACAGAAGAATACGTCTAGATGGTATCACATTAGTAATAGTGAACATTTTTGTAATGAATGCTTTGAATATTATTACAGAAGGTATAAAAAATTGATTATTGTTTAAGGGGATCAATTAGTTGACCCCCCAAATTTGACTTATTTGCACTGCAGCTTTCTACCTCCCAATTTTAACCATATTTCTCCCCATGAAATCAAATTGTGCCCCCAATTTTTACTAATTTACTCCCCAAAAGCAGGAATGATCAACAATTTAAAAGATTAAAAGACAGTGTGAAATGATATCGTTCAGCTTCACTAGGCTTCTTCCGATGATGAGTTCAATGGGTGTGATTTATCAGCCGACAAAAAAGGGTAAACTAACGTCAAAAAATGTTTGAAACATTAAAAAAATATATCGAACGACAGAAATCTTTTGCATGACAAAAAAATTATTTCCCGACAAAAGATGTTATTGCACAGCAAACCTAAACTACCTAGGGTTTCTCGACTTGAACTCGCTGAGTATTTAGGCAATTACTCTGACTCTGGACTTGACTAATACTCGCCGGGTCCGAGTCTTTGAAAGCAAAGCGAAAGAGATGCAAGATGTAAAACACATTAATATATATCAGACGTATAAATACTATTTTTATGTCTCATATACATTATTATGTTTTATATCTTGCAACTTTTAACAGATCAGACTACTCATGCCTATTTATTAAATAGGTATGAGTAGTCTTTGTGAGTCAACTTGTGGGTCTTTAGGGTTTCTGAAGACTATGGTTGTTTTGAAATTACATTTAGAAAACAAAGTTTATTTAGACTCGTGGATTGATCGAATTTTTTCACTTTAAAAAATTTGTACAATTGAACACATTACACTTACATATTGCTTTTATTAATGAATTTGAAACTAGTTTAAATGATATCATTGAGCTAGTTAAACTGAAAACTTGTTTAAAGAAATTGACACTTAGGCATTTAACAATATGTTCCTCTAAAACCCCATATGATCTGTAATTTTTAAATTTTCCTTTCCTAATTAAGCTATGTATATGGAAAGATTGAGAAATTGCTCGTTGAACTTTAGTAGCATTCTTGGGTTCTTGTGGTAATGTTAGGGTGACCATCCGTCCCGGATTTTGCGGGACAATCCCGGATCCTGGGTTTGCATCCCGAATGGGTGCGCATCCCTGAAAATGTCCCGGATTTCGTAAGTAATTTTATTTGATAATTTTATAATAAATAAATAATAGAATTATTATTTATTTATTATCAAATTATCAAATTAAGTT
>JAQFZN010002265.1:0-11952 GCA_034687075.1 Geophilus carpophagus | reverse complement strand
AATTCTTCCCATTAAACATAAAATCGATTAATCATTTAAAAACCGCACCCAAATTACATAAAAATCAAAAAAAAAATCAAAAAATCGATTAATCATTAAAATTCTTCGAAAAATGAAAAAACCAATAGGGCATTTTCGAGTATTTAATTGCACAAAGTATTGCAACATGTGTTTAATTAAATGCGATTGCAGCTCGTTTTAGCACAATTACAAGGCAAACGACCTTCGGCTCGAGCCAAGGTGTTTCTTTTCCTCTGGCAGATGGCCAACATTTTCATCAAACCCACACCATGACCTTGCATTTCCTCGACACATCACTCACTTAAACCCAACCCTTCCCTTCCCTTCCACCTCGTGTGCGTAGCGAGGACGACGAGTCTCACCGATACCAGACAACCTTGAGATCACTTGCCAATTATTTTCGCCAAATTTTATTTATTAATACTCTATTGGCGATTATCTGCACTAACCTCGACCCATGGATCAAGTGCGATTTTAAATGTAACGGAAAAATCCAATAATGCAATTTCACTTTTTACAAATTGTCTTTATCCATTTAAATTTATCGATATTTCTTGTTGAATGGATAATCAACGTTAGAATAATCGATTTTATTGCTTTTATGGAATGAAAATGATTAAATAATCGCAAATATTCGACAGCGGCCATTTTGTTACCATTTTGTATCGTTAAATCGGTGAAATTTTAACTGTTTTATTAATATTATTTTTGTTTTAAATTTTGGAATTCAGTAAATAAGCCTTTATTGCAGTTATTTATTATTTATATAATTTTAAAACTAATTTTTCTTCCCGTTCATTTTCTACATTCCCCACCTGACCTCATAAAAATAATCTTAAATTAGGTTTCAGCTTTATTACTTGCCAAAACATTAAACTCAATTTAGTGCCTTAATTTATGCTTAAATTAGAACCAGGGTAAAAAGAATAGAAAAAAACTATTAGAAAATAAAAATAAATTGACCTTAATCTCAATTATTAGCTTGTTTAGCTCTTTTCTAATTAAAACTATATAATTAACTTGGAGGAAAATGAACCAAAATACAGAAAAATGTCAAAATTAAGTATCAATATTTATCAGTAATATTTGCGAATATTTTTAATGTGGATTATTTAATAATAGAAAACCTATTCAGATTTAAAACCGAAAATAATAAACATTTTCTAAACATTCTCATCATAATAATAAAAAACACAAAAAATTGTAAATATTAATTCTTAAAGAGAAAAGAATATTCAAATTATCCTTTTCTCCTTTACCACTAATTCGAACCACTTTTTATGCAAATTACACATAATTTCTAGTCACAGGAAGATGTCAAGGCCATCATTTACACTCAAGCCCGAACCGTGACACCATCACGTGACCCAACTCAAACAATCCAAAAATACAAATTCCATTTCATCATCACATATTTACATCTTTTCATATTATCATCATAATTATCATCACAATCGCAACAATATCCTATCTAAAAACTCACTCGTTTGATTTCGATCACATCCTGAGTATCGATTCTCAACGGCTGCCTTAAATCGGCTTTCGGCTCTGGTATACACAACCTCGGTCTCTTGTTTGCTTGTTCCGGCTCGTAATGTCCGCTCACATGCGATAAGAGATGAGAAGGCAAAACCGATGCTACCTGTTCTCTTTCCAGGTACCGAAACTGCTCCATTTGCCTGAAAATCAAACAAAAAACATTTAATTCTTTGTTAACAACTAGAGAAAGGATTTTCCGGGACTAAAAACCCCTAAAATGAGGCAAAAAACCCATTTTCGGGAGCACATTCAGGCCTTTAGAAGGTCATTTTCAGGACAATCGGGCATCAAAACATTCAATTTTTAGAATTTTTGTTCATGAAATTACGAAGTTCATTTATTTCTTTATTTATTATCTAATAAAAAATTATTTATATAAACTACAGCACATTTTGTAATATTTTCAGGGGTCCATCTATGTTACTTGTAGTATATGTTTATAATCAGTTATTTTCAATCATTTGATTGGTTACAATTTATAAATTTTAACCAATCAAAACATGCTAAATCGGGAAATTCGGGACTAACGGGCTAAATCAGGACTAAGGAATCAAATTAGGATTTTCCCCAACATTTTCTACAGCTTAAAATGCTTAAAAATGTTGAATATGTCGAGAAAATTGTTTTTCCCGAAAACTGGAGCACAATAATGTAATCGGGAAGGTCCCGGATATTCCTTTCCCGATTAATAACATATTTTTTCCTTATTTTTATTCGAGTACATAAATCGCCATTACTAACTAGAATCATCAAATGTGATTTCATCTGCCGCCATTTTGTTTTTATGATAACAAATAAATAAATTTCATTATTCAATACCATTATCCATGTTTTTCGTGATCAAAACATGTATATTTTAAATCAGTAGCTTTAAACTTCGATTTACACTCAACATCAAAAGTTAATTCATCTCTGTAATGCCAACTAAGCCTAAACTGATCCTCTTTACAAGCATTACCACATTACACCGAGCCTTTAACTTGCAGGAACAATATATTTGATCAAGCTGCAACATTTTCACATTTTCTGCTTTTCTGCAACTTTCAATCGATCATCAATTCATCACGTGACGTAATTGATGAAGCCAACTTTCCCCTTCTTCATCTCATCCACCAAACTGTTTTCTACACACTTATTGATCCCAAAATCCTGGTCAATGGCTTCCAATATGGCTACTTTGCAAGTAATGGCATATAAACGAGTTTCCTTTTTATACAACAAAATGGCGTCAAATATTCGTGATTTAAAAATCCAAAAAGACGATTTACGACACTAAAAATAAAAAAAAAACATTAAATTGTTTATTTTTCAACCTTTCACGTTCCATAATGACGTAATCAGGCAGTAGTGAAGGACGTCGTCGAGTTTGCTGTACTTGTACCTGTACCGGATCATGGTACCTCTCACGGACGAATTCATTATGTCTCTCCGACTGAAAATAAACAAATTAAAAATGCATTAATAACTACATTAGATTCATATAAACAACATTTATCTATCGCCCACTACCCTGCTAGCACGCTCTAGTGAGCAGTGTTACAACTATTCATCTATTCATTCACCTATCTACCACAGTTTATTTAAAATAACGGAAAACTGACAAAATTTCAAATTTAAATCGCTCAAAAATCGATTATTTCGAACTATATAACGAACAAATCATCACTTACCGGATACAATGCCGTATAAACAATGGACGAAGGTGCGGTATGAGCTGATGGTGGGTACCTTGTAGGATCCTGGGGGTACGGGTACCCCCTCGTGCCTGCCAACGGTGGGCTAATGGGGGTGGTTTGTCTTTTGTAGGGAGAAGTGCCATCGTGAGGCGCTCTAGAAATAACGAGTTGAAAATTAAATTAAATTTAATATTTTTATTATTAAACCTTGTTATCGTTATTATTATTATTATAAATGGTTATGAAACAAATGTTACACATCACTGATGACGCATGAAATTTATTCCAAGCAATTACTGCTCTAAGGTTCATCTCGATCCTGCTCGGGTTCACGTTCCCAAGGTTACAGCACACTTTTTAAAGTCGATATCTTTATCAACAACTGATAACGATAATCAATTTATCCATTAATTTTAGTATTTTAATCACGTTAATTTTGTTTTATTTTTAATTTATCCAACAAATTTAGAGATAACGTTTATAATCATTAAGCCAATGGTTGACCTTGTTGCGTTTATCAAAATCGATTTTTTTAATGGTTTTAAAGTCAATGTGAATATTTTTTTCTTCTAAGATTTAATATCGATCTGAAATTAGTTTATTCATCAACAAATTTAAAAAATGGCTTCCCTAGAGCGTTTTAATAAATAAAATCGACTAAATTTAGTCAATTCTTCAAGTTTTCGATTAAAATTTTAGAAAATATCGACAATTTATCGAAAAAATCGACGAATTTAAACCAAAATCACTCAAAATCTATCCCAAATTTAGACTAATTCTTAAAAATTCTCAAAAAATCGACCATCAGACTCGATAATCACCAAAAAACCTCATTTTTATTACTCGAAGCCACGATACATTATTAATCGATTCTCTTATTACCCAAGCACCTGACCGACCTCGATGACATCAACCGATGACTCACGATACATCAAAACAAAAACATATCTTATCTCATTCATTTATATTTAATACATGAACTAATTACATTTTCTACCGTCTGAATAAAAAACTTTAAATTTAGATTCGTAACCGAATTCGAAAATAAATTTCAAAGATCAAAGTCATTCCAACTCACACTCAGAGCCAAAATGGCGTCACCGTGATCGTTAGCACACATCGTCGAGTTTAATGTACTCTTGCGACACTCATGCACGTGTCTGGCTGGTTTCCAATCCATACATTTTACTATAAATAGTGTGGTTAACTCGATTCATTCGTCCATTTTGTCTGGGAAAACTAGTTAGAGCGCTACACGCGACGTGTTCAATTAAGTTAGGATAAAAATTTTACAACTCGGCCACTTTACGATTTAAATACATCAAATTTAATCGATTTAACCTGATAAAAGTGCTCTGTGTGTAGAAATCCAAATCCAAATCCATTTTTATCAAGTTTCCATCTTTTAACTCCAACAATTTGTTAAAATATATTGATATGATTCAAATTAAACAAGATATCAGTTTAAAATATCGATATTTATCAAAACAATTGATTAAAATATCGATAATAAGACTAGGATTTAAAAAATTCAATTTCAAAAATCGATTTTTTTAATATTCCATAAAAATACGATATATCATTTCAAAAATCGATTAGTTCGTATTTGTATTTTAAAATGTCAAAAATATCGATATTTCTCATCAACTACTAAAACATTATTAATAATAATAAACCGTAACAACAAACATCCCCATTCCCCGCATCAAATCGATACATCATTCAATTCCCACATAATAAATCGACTAATACTCACCCTCATCCATTAACAATAAACCCAACCCTCATTTTCCCCTCACCTACATCAAATCACACGACTTTTACTCAAACCTAACCCCATAAATTAACCCCCAAAAAATATCCCTTTAAAGAATTAAAAGTAGACTGGAAACAGGAAAGATTAGACCTAATAGAACTTTTTTCCAACCTCTTAACAATTTTTTTTTTTACCACAAATTTATTCTTCTTTTTACTTATATGTACACATTGAGAAACAGGTTTCCCTTCCTCTATTTCAATGAGCTGTCATCAGAGGGACAATTCCAGTTCCGCCATTTTTGCTCCTTTTTTCCCTTCACCTCTTCTCTAACACATATAATAAACTGTTAGAAAACTTACATATCCAAACAAGGTATAGAATACATCCAGAACAGCATTGAGCAAATACATCCAGCCTGGAGGTTTTATCCGGCCGCCGAAGAATGTTTTTGTTTTAAATTTTAAAGACATACGCTCATACCTTGCTTTACGGCCTAGATACGTTCCAGAAAAGTTGGCTGTAAAGCGAAAAGCCGTTTAACAAATCATTATGTATACAGCATTTTTTTGGCTGTATAACGAAAATTGTGGGCCGTAAATTGAAAAAGTGCCATAATTAAAGAAAACCGTTTTAGCGAAATGCCGCATAGCAAGGTATCACTGATCTAGAACTCGCAAATGGCCACTTGTACAGCTTTTCGCTAGAGCCATCTTTCATAATTATGGCTTTGTTAGAGCCCAGGAAGTTTGGAAATCCATATTCAGATGATGGTTGAGCATATTAAGTAGTGTGAAGGACATATCATGAATAAATTAGACACAGATAAATAAGATTCGAAAATATCTCAGCTTTATTACAGGTCAGATTCACTAAACAATCGTTAGTCAATGTTGTTGTTAGCTAATAAGTAAGGTTTCATTCCAAATTTGACTTTTGCCCATAAAATTTGTTCCCTCCCATGTGCAGGTAACCCTGTATAACATAGTAGTTTGGTTTCTTAAAAAATGCTGTTATGCAAATTTGTGTTATAGGGCAGTGATGGGCAAACTACGGCTTACAGGCCAGATGCCGCCCACCTAGAGGTTCTATCCGGCCCACCACAGAAAAGTGAATTTTCAAAGATCACTTTCAAAAGTCACTTCTCATTGAATGTGCTTATTTTCGAATCGGTTAAGTCACTTATAATTCCCATGCTCGCACGCAGTAAAAGCAAAACTACAACCTAAAACGACAAGTTTCCATCTTGATTTTGGGATCGTGACTGGTGGCATATGCACAGAACACTAAAGCCTTCTAAAGTGACTTCTAAAAGGCAGAAAAGTCACTTTAGATTTTAATCCCCAAATTTTTTTCTCCTAATTATACAGCATTTCACTTTACAGCCAACTTTCCAGGGATGTATCTCAGCCATAGCAAGATTAATACTTATGTAAATTCAAAACATCAGACATATATCCTTTAATAGTTGCACTATTTTTGTTTTTTTCCCAGCCAGTTACGTCACAAGGCCAACTAAACGTGAAACGTCAGTACCATTCATCATTAACGACCTATTGTGTTGCGAGTGAGAGAGAAAACAGAGGTAAATGCACCCATCAGGTCAAGCAAAAACAGAAAAAAGATGAAAAAATCATTATTTCATTGTTACATTTAACCCTAATTTCATTTTAAACACTATTATAAACAATAAAATTTAACTGTTTACACTTTAGAATAATTGTTTTAAAACTTTCTCAATTTTCTTTTCTTTTATAAATTCATTTCATCTTCAATGCTTCTATTGTCTTTGTCTTCCATGTTTTCAATGACACATACTTTTGAAAAAATGTTGAAAATCTGAGGACATGTTGTGAAATATCAAGTAAGAGAATACTTTAATATAACCTTGTAAGCAATGGTCAAGGTTTACGATTAATTTAGTTTACGATTCCACCTCTAAGTAACATGCGACCTTGCGCGATATTCCCATCATGTTTTAGCAAAATAATTAAAAGAACGACCATACTATGCTGAATACACTGAATTCAACCGCATTTCGAATTTATTCTTTAAATATCAACATGTACATTATGAAATTAATGTGCAGCTATTTTAAGTAGACCTGACAACCACACCATGTTGAATACACCAATTTTCGTCTAACGTTACAATGGATATACCATGTTGAATACACCGGTTTTAAATATATTCTTTAAGATCTCAAATTTATGCATTGGTTTAAATCATGGAATTGTTTGAACTGCTGTAGACACATAAATTAAACAGTGCAAAGATGAAGTTCCAAGAGAATTATGTATTTTTTGAAAATTAATTGAAGATTTCTGATTATCCATTCTCAGATAAGGGATTAGTTTCATTAAACAATGATTAGGCATTTTGCTCATTAATTTACGATTAAAACCAATTGTTATTTACAAGCGTATTCACTAAGAATCTTTTCCATGCTGTTTTGATGCTCTAAAGATCAAATATTGGTGATATTTAACAACAAATCAAACCCACTTACTAGCTAACATTTGCTAACAACTGTTCAGTTGCAGATTAACATTGCCTTTTCTACACAAATGTCATCTAACCACATTCATAATCAGCTTACACAATAACAACAATCAAAATTCATTCTAACATACTGAATTCACCGATTTTTCATTTTACACTAAAACCAGTACTCTTTGTATGAATAAGGATCAAGAAACTCATAAAATCCTTCTCAAGTTATGACAAAATACATAGTTTAATAAACTGTACATGTTTTTAATGAAAAAGTTTCGAAACTTTCAAAATAAATTCCATCATTTTGACAGAACATTTGAGCTGCCGAGTTCCCCATAAAAAGTCCTCACTAGAACGGCCATTCTATGCTAAATACACCAATTTTTGTCCAAAATAATAAGCAAGCTATGTTTATAAACCATTTAAAATATTCTTTTAATCCGCAATCTAAATTCCCAATCAGTATAAACTATTTCAAACTATTAAAAATACTGTCAAACCATGTTCTAATCTTCTCTAAACATACACCCTAACATATGGTACTGACAACACAAAACCCAATCCAAACAAATACCAGTTCTCAGATTCCTCCTCCCCCTGCACTTAAAAACTCCCATCATTCCCATGTCTAGGTCAAACACAGCAAATTGAAAAGCAAGGCCTATAACTAACCCAGAAATGAGATCAACCTACAGAAACCTAAAACTACATCATCAAATTCATGTGCAGCTATTTTATATATAAATTAGCATAATTCCATAATTAAGCACTACCTTTAAATTGTTGCTATATATCATAAAAACTGACATAAACATGAGTATTTTTTTAGAAAAAAAAAACCATTTACATAGATTTAACAAACTTCAGTTTTCAAAAATTAGCATACTGGTTGTTGCATGCACTGTTTACATGCACAGAATATTCATGGATTCCTTTATTAATGTATTTTAGGACTGTAAGATATCATTTTACTTTTAAAACCCAACTTAAAATTAGGTTATGTTTCATAATCCAAAGATAGGTGATAGAGGCCTGCATGGGGTTGGGATCAGACTGGGCTGGGTAATTCATATCATCACTGTATACAGTCAACTTCCCAAGTCAAATCACTAGAATTCGAGATATAGAAAATTCGAGTTACGGAAGTATCTACGAAATGAGTAAAACAACACTTTCACGTCAATTTACTGACAGTAAATATATATATATATATATATGACTACATGAAATCAACAAACTTTATATGGATGTACATATAAACATATATGCAGTAGGACCCCGCTTAACGCTCCCTGGCCTAAGACTGTTTCAGTTTTCCCCGAAATCGCATGCAGTATTGATATTCCCTGAAATAGCATGCAGTATTGGTATTCCCCGAAATCTCAATGCAATTTAGCATGGCCTCATTTAACGCTCTTTCGTTTAGGGCTGGAATTCATTGGAATGTATCTCTCGCATTAAGCGAGGTCTTACTGTACAACATACATTATTTCTTTAAACGATCAGCGATTTTTGATTGTTGTACATTAAAAAATTGACTATCCACAAAGTTGTCGAAAGTGATACACTTCATCCGTAAGTGTTTCTTTAGAACATGAATATTTACTAGACTCGCTTAAAACATAAAAACACCAAAAACACTTCCAGTCCCTAAATCCATTATCCCTGCTTAGTTCATGTCCAAAATCAATAAACAACATGTTTTATCTATTGTTTTTTAATTCAATAGCAGATGTATTTAGTTCTGGAAGAGATGTATCAACATTACATTACATATTATTTACAGCCAACTTCATCTTTTGATCAATAACACTGTGCAATCTCAACCAAATAGCACAAGCTCTGCTACTCATATTTCTGCAGAACCCATACCCATTTACCCAAGACCCTTTCGCATATAAAAACCACGAAAGAACCAGCATGACACATCTAGCTAAAGGTTATACGAAACCCGACCCAACATTCGAGATTCATTGCTCCGTAATGTCAAACTGCGTCAAAAATTGCAAATAACATCAATTGTTAGCACAAGACTGATACTCAATGAAAATGCTAGATAAATAAGGTTTATGGCAACTGCAGATAAGAAATACAGAATAGGACTAAATAGTGAGTTTTTTACATTCCTGCAATGCCGTGTTATGAATCAAACGTTTCCCAAACTTTAAGCCAAAAATCAAAACCATAATCTAATTCAGTCTTCCCTGTATATTCTAGCAGAAGCACCATACCCAATAATAATAATGGACAAGATCAAGACAATGCCAACACATCACTTTATCGAACACATTAGTCGATTTTACTCGACACTGTAATCGATACTCACTCGATACTTTAATCAATTTTTTTCATCAAATTTTTAAAATTTCGAATTTATTCATGTTCACTATTGTAATCGATTTTTACTCGATACTGTAATCGATACTCACTCGATATTTTAATCCAACCACCATTTTCTTGCCAATTCAAATTCAATTACCTTAAACAACAAAATATTCACAAAAACCCCTTACAAATTTTCATACTGTATCTAAACATTCATCTAATTTATATGTCGACATAAACAACAACATTTTTCAATAAAAAAATAAAAAAATATATATTTCTTCATCTTCCTTTTTTATGCTGCCATGACAACCAGGCCAGAACTCCCATCATTCTTTCTTTTGACCTTGGTAGAAAATGGACGAATTCAACACGAAATCAAACAAGGGGAGAAAGGGAAGTAGGAAATTGAGGAAACCTGAATGAGGGCCGCGCGAACAGAGAAAGAGAAGGGAATGAGCCAATGACCTCCAACCGGCTCCAGCTGGAACTCGGCCAACAAAAAAATAATACATTTAAAAAAATTTTTATACCAAATTAATATCACCAAATCTATTCACTTGTTTATTAAAAATACAATAATATAATAATAGCAATACAAGTTGAGATATTTCACGTCAATAACCCTAAATTGTATTCAATTAGCATTGTAAAGTGTTCTAAATAGAAATAGGCCTAAATTCTATTCAAATTGTATTGAAAAAATACCAGAAATAAAAATAAACCTAAATTTCACTTATTTTTTTATATATTTCCTTCTAACCCTAAACTATGCCTAAAATAAGCCTAGACTTTATATATAAATTTGACTCATTTTAGGCCTAAATTTCACTTATTTTTTTTTTATATATTTCCTTATAACCCTAAACTATGCCTAGAATAAGCCTAAAATTTATATTTTTTATTCGTTTTAGGCCTATTTGCAGTGGGTTTTTTGAGTAAATGCGGGAATTTGTTTCAGAGGGTTTTTTATCTGATGTGGAATGACTAAGGAAAATTCTTTCATGTCTGTATAATATTATACAAAGAGGGTTATCTGTGGGTGCGGGTTCTATAAGGAAAATTTCTAACAGGTCAAAAATATGGGTGCGGGTTTTGCATAATAAAGCAAAACCTGGGGGAATTTTTTAAGAATTTTTTTTTTATTTAAAAATTTCTTAATTGAATTTAGGCCAAATAACCTATAAAATATACAGAGCCCCTAATATACCTTCAGAACCCAGGGTTCTCTAAAACAAATTTTAAAAAAATAATAATTTATTATTTTGATAACAAAAAATGTGTCAGTTCAGATTACTTTTTTAATTCAAATTTGGCTAAAAAACCCTAAATATATACAAAACCCATAATACATACTTAGAACCCAGTCTTCCCTAAAACAAAATATTTGGAGTTGAAAAAAATGTAAAATTCCAGAATAAACTTCCAACTAATTTGGCCAAAAAAACCCACAAAATTTACAAAACCCATTACAAATCCTTGAAAACCAGGGTTCCTTCCATCAACATGTACCAAAAAACTTTAACTTATCATTTTGGGTACAAAAATATTTTTTAAAACTAATTTCAATCCACCTTTTTGCAAACACACTTTAAGCCTATTTTAAACCTATTTCAGGCCTATTTCAACTTTTATACAAAAACAACTATAACAAACATTATAAATCTCATAGTTATTCAATAAACCGAAATCAAACATCCAAACAACCCCCTATGGGCAAAACCCAGCATTATTAAATCGCCCTTAAAAATGAGAAAAACTATCAACATTAGAGTAGAGAAATATAAATAAACCAACCTATAGTATTTCGAAAACATTAAAAATAGATCGAAATTCTATTCAACATCCAAAAATAAAGTCAACTCATTGCACATTTCAACAACTAACCCTAAACCCCATCATTTAACATCATTAAACCAAACTTCTTCTATTTCCAACTCCTCACCAGACATTAATACATTTCAAAGAATAATAATTCAAATTGTAATGATTATTTCAAATGAAATAAAAACTATTACATTATTACGTAATAATCAGCCGTCTTTAACTGTGTTGCCAAATTGACGAAATTGTTCTGCATTTGTAAAGAACTTTCTAGTGAAATTGAGTGAAAAGTGCTGATTATACAAAATTTAGTTA